>PVKU01006430.1:0-103910 GCA_004027475.1 Anoura caudifer
TTAATTTGAGCCCAACTAAAAGCAAAATCTGAATGCATGGAGACGATGCTCCAGGGAATGGCAGTTTTATCATTTATTTTACACATTCCAATCAAAGTTGCAGGTGTAAGGAGGATTACATGCACCCCACTGGTGGTGGATTAAGGAGGTGGGAGAGAGCAAACCAGGGAAACCTCTGAGATTGGATAAAGACTAAACCGGAGAGACAAATAATACCTCTTTTATCTTGGTGGGCACAGGATAGTTAACAATGAACATCTGCAGCACACAGAGGTGGTACGTGGGAACAAGAGAAGCATGAGGGGTTCCGGGGGCGCCTGCTCTGGGGGGAGATTGTACCATTAGGGGTCCAGAAAGACATTGCAAAGTCATGTGGTCGTAGATGCAGAAAGACAATAGACAGTCTTGGGTAAGTCAAGGTTGACCTTTGTCAAGGAAGATACCAGCCTTGGACAGGACCACCAGCCATGACTTGCTTTTAGGGAAGAATATCAGGCCATCCCATGTGGTCACTTTGGTCTCTGAGCTTGTCAGGCCGCCACGCAGGTCCACTTGAGCTTGTCAGGTTAAGTATGGAGCCCGGTTTTGGTCCACAAAGATAACACTCCAGCTACAACCAGCTGCAAAATTTTGGGTGAGGCAAGCCAGTCCTGAAGGTGGGCGCAACTCTCGATTTCACCGTTTAGAAATCTCGCACTCAAAGCCATTCCCTGGTGGGGGTCTAAGAGTGTTTTACAGTCTGTCTTCGAGCTCCTGAGTCAGTGATTTCCAACCTGTGTGCCACAGGAATTTTTAAAACGTGCAGTAGCTGACGATTTCGTCAGGGGTAGTAATGTCTCCTCCCTTAGATTGTCAAGTAAAAAAAAAAAAGGACAACAGCCAACATAACAATAGCCATCTGGCGTGAATGAATCAGAATTACATCTCTTTTTGCCCAATGGCCAAAAAATATATATTTTTTGGTTGGCCACAGAATTTAAGCAATTAGTTTATGTGTGCTGTGCGATGATGAAGGTTGAAAATCGCTGCGCTGAGTTCTGGGGCAGAGGTCGAGCCCAGGGATGGACGCATCATGCACATCAGAGTGAGGAGATTACAAGGCTGACCCTCTTCCGCCCGCCCCACTCCTGTCTCCCACCCCGGTCCTCTCCTCTTCCTAACCCTCCACCCCTCCCGTTCCTGCATTCCCTGCCTTTCCCTCCTCTCAGCCGCAGGCTCAACTCCTGCCTCCTCCTAACCACCCCCATGCCGCGATGCTAACATCCAGGGACGGCTGGGAACCCCTGCCTTGCCAGGTGTGTGTCTGCCTGGGAGTACGCCTGTTTCCAGGCGCAGAATGAGACTGCCCGCCCCTTCTTCATCCCCGCTTCCTGCGGGTGTTTGTACAATACGGGCGCATTAATTATGTCGCATTTGTCAAAGGTTGGAAGCTGCCAGGGAATAGGCACTCTCTTAACAGCATCATTATTAGCGTTTTCTTCGTTAAATTTCCATCACGAAAGTCATCAGAAAAGGAGCTGAAGCCATCTGTCACGCAGCCCCAAAGCCGACACAGCCGGGGATTTTGTTTGTTGCTGAATGGAGCCGATCTCTAAGCCATAGACAAAAATCATTTTCAAAAATGAGCCCCACAGCTGTTGTGTCCCAGACTAATCTTAACACCTTGCTAGGAGCTATGATTTTCAACAGCCTGGAAACAAATCACTGTTTCCATTTACTCGGATTTAACAACGATCGTGTAATTGTGCCTCATGTCCTACGAGCCGCAGTTCCCTGCGCATGTGCAAAAGCTGTTGGTGCAAATTGGCTTATTGACGAATTGCCGGGTTTCCAGCAAAGTCGCCTCCTGCCTAAGCCATGACCTGCCCTGAAGAATGACCGCAAGGACGGCTCCAGGAAGGCTTCCCTAAACCCAGGACTGCTGGCCCAGCTCAATCTCCACCTGCCCCGTCATCACCACTGAGTGTGATCCAACTTTCGATCGTTGTCACTGCAAGATGTAGGTACAGCATCTCCTTTTATTTTTTCATTTCTTCCACCTTGAACATTTGCTCTGCACATCGGCCCTTTGTACTTTATTATCTGTGAGCTTCTTACGCAGACGCTTGCACATGTGTGGAATGTGGCGTGTTCCTTTTCCATTCATAGAAGAAGTGAATTCAGAAAGATAAAAAGCATCTTAGATATCCTTGCAAGTCATGTTAAATTTCAAATGTCCATTTGCCTGTTACGTCGCTCACGCATTTGGAGACTGTGTGAGGTGGACTTCACTTTTTGAGGCCATTAAAAACAACGCAACAGACTCCAAACAGAGTTACTTACCCTAAGCGCAACCTCACCAAACTGGCCCGCCCAGAAATGGACTCTTGAACCAGGCACCGGGGAACCGCCTGGCCAGCACTGGTCAGGTCATCTGCTGGGGAGCCCCTTGTGGTCCCTAAAGGAAAGCGATCATGTCCTAGCTGCCCACTCTTTTGTCTAGTATGACATCCTCATTCCCACCGGCTTCTGCCTATGAAAGTCTTCCTTCTGTACAGCTTCTTGGTGCTTCTTTCGATTGCTAGATGAGATGTTGCCCGATTCAAACCAATGTTTGTTCCAGTAAACTCTTAACGTGTCTGGTATGTCTCAGTTCATCTCTTCACAAGGGACATCAATTCAGTTACATGCAGGGTGGGGACAAAAGTGGGCTTACAGTTGTTTGTATGAAAAACTCAGAGTTTGTTCTTGTGTTATTGTTGATTATTATTGTATTGTTTTCCACATGAACAACTGTAAAGCTAGTTTTGCTCTCCCCTGTACGTTTCCTTTGTGATTTCTGGGCTGAACCTGATAATTAAAAAGCTCTTCCCCACATGAAAGAAAAAGAAACAATTTCTGTATTTTCGTGTTCTTTAAAAATAGACATTTAAATCACATATAATTTATTTGGGTGCAAATTGTGAGGAAAGCATCCGGCTGTGCTATTTAAAAAGAAAAAAGCCCTTCAGTATCACTGCCACCATTAAAAAATTATCCATTTTTCTGAAACAGCACCTTATCGTAGACTCAATTCCCACGTCTGCCTCGAAGTCCACAAAGTGCATTGTTCTGTCTTCCAATTAACATGCTGATATGAAATCATTTAAATATGGTCTTGACAATGTATTTGTATATCTCGTCATGCCTCCTTCAAAGTTGTATTTTCTTCCTTGGATGACTGGGAATGCAGGCTGTACCAATCATTGCAAATGCCCCAATGTGTCTTCACATGCAGGACACATTAAGTGGCAATATATGCCCTTGGAAACCTACTCAGATATTTATAAAAGTGAAGCACTGTGTGTCCCTCAAAAAGTGTTACAATGGTGAGTACGCAAGTCTTAAAGGTGAATGGCACAAACTTGGTCAGGTGTGCTATAGAACGTCTTTATAGATGGGTGCTTAACCATGATCATTTTATCCTGGCCACTGTGGCTCAGGTGGGGTGGCATCCCATAAACCAAAACATTGCAGGTTCAGTCCCCTAACAGGGCTCCTGCCTAGGCTACAGGTTCAATCCCCAGTCAGGGTGCATATGGGAAGCAACCAATTCATGTTTGTCTCTTATGTCAGTGTCTCTCTCTGTCTGTCTAATGAAAAAATACAATAAAAATAAATTCAAAGAGTCATAAAAGGAAAAACATAAAAGCAACAAAAAATGTCCTCGAGTGCTGATTAAAAAAACGATACTTTTCTATCGAGATCTCTGAACTTTGTCCTTAAATGTGAGGAGCTGAATCCCAGCCAACTGTGCTCTCAGGCTAACAGTAGAGACACACCTCACACTTCCTCCTGACGGCAAACACAGTGGGTCTGTCACTGGCTGCAAACTATCGGTCCGGATTTCCTCTGCTGTGAGCTGGAGAAAACTCTGCTGGGCTACCGCACGCAGGTGACTCATCTCCAGAAACCCTGTAGGGCTCGTAGGAAGAACTGAACACATGTGCCCAGGACCTGAGCTCCTTCTGTCTCTGGTTCCATGTGGTCCTTCTGTGTCTGGTCATCGGATGGCAGCTGAGGCTCCAGGTATTGAGCCAAATTTCCAAGCAGAAAGAGAAGACGAAAGAAAAAATGCTAATAACAGATGATACCCAAGTTTCACTGGCCACTCAGGCCGCATGGACACGTCTGACTGCAGAATTTGGCAAATCAAATTGCTTTCACAGTTTTGGCACAGCGACTGATAAAGGAAACTGAACACAGTGGTAGAATCGTGCTGTAAAAAATTCTTTCATTTTCAGTTGATGAATTCATTAAAAGAAACCCATTAGAAGATATCTTGAGAAAATGCTGACATACAAAACTGCAAAACAAGTTGTTTTCAAGACAAGAGTTCCTCGACTCTTTAAGAAATCAGATTACCCCAAAGAAAATGGGCAAACTCCAGGATTCTCTTGCAAAGCGCAAAATGTGAGAAGAAAAATGAAGGTTTCTGTGTCCAGGTTTGTTAATCACAAATGGTACAAGTGGCCACGGAAAAGATCCTGTCAGTCCGAGACTTCACAAGTACATCACATGCATGCGATTCTCTAAAAACTTCTTTAAGAACCCCAATAACCAGATAAATAAATCAAATTAATATATCAACAACGAGTTCCACATGTAATGAAAATGTCAATCAATGATGAAGCTCTTGATTAATGTCTGAACAGTTATAGTGATAAAGCAAAATCCAAGAGGAGAATGAAAACTTAAAATGGAAGAAAAATAATATAAAATATATACTTATGTTATAGGTATAACACCCTGTGTTACAAGTAGTATAGTTTCAATAATCTTTTTAAAAAATCATTATTGAACTTATTGGGGTGACATTGTTTAATAAAATTATATGGGTGTCAGGTGTACAGTTCTATAACACATCATCTGTATATTGTCCTGTGTGCTCACCACCCCAAGTCAAGTCTCTTTCCATCACCATTTATCCCCTTTTACCCTCCTCTTCCTCCCCCATCCCCCTTCCCTCTGGTCATCACCATACTCTTCTCTGTGTCCACGAGGGTGTTTTGGGTTATTCCCTTCACTTTTTTCACTCAGCCTCCAACCCCACCCCCCTCTGACAGCTGCCATTCATCCACATCTATGGGGCTGCTTCTCTTTTGTTTATTTTGTTCATTAGATTCCACAAAGATCTTAATCTAAAATATCAATTCATTTTAACCAAAATCTATGCAGAGGGAAGTAAAATGGTGTTTAAAAGTGTGTTAAGCCATGAGGAAAGGGCGGAGGGCAAGTGATGTTATTTTAGAACTACACACGCAAACATGTTTTCTTTGGTGTCATTTTCAAATAGTCAGGGAGATAAAAGAGAAGAAACATGTACGCAATTAAGTGAAAAGCAGGAAATCACTAAAAAGCCCTCACAATTAAAAAAGGTGGCAAAGAATCAAATATCACCCACTGATGGAATTACACTTACATGGCTAATATAGAGGTACTGGTACATGTATGTTAGACATGTGGTTTTGAACATGTTTTCCAGACCAAGCTGCCTGAGAGGACCTCACTGGTCGTGCAGATCACTACAGCTGCTGGTTCCAAATGCTCGTACAGTAGAACATTATCCAGTTTCTAAAAAGAAGGAAACTCTCCCATTTGCAACAGCACAGACGGACTTGGAGGACGCTGTGCCAAGTGCAATAAGCCGGAGACAGAAGGGCAAACAGTCCCTGATGCCACCAACATGAGGGTTCAAAACCACTCAGACTCACAATCAGGGCACACAGTGGCGGTTTCCGGAGGCGGGGAGGAGGAGGGGTGGGGAGTTGTTGCCAAGGGGCGCGGGGTTAAACTGTGCAAGGTGATGGAATTCTAGGGTTCCGCCGCGCAACATGGTGCCTGGGGCTAACGTTACGGTATTCTGCGCTTAAAACGCAAGACTGTAGACAGATCTCTGGGTTGTGCCCTTCAGACTGACACAAGATTGTAGGTCAACTGTGATTTAAAAAATACATATGTAAAGTAAAAAAAAGCCAGTTTGGCTTGGCAGGCTGGTGACAGTTTAAAGAGGTACCAATTGTTAGTTACAGAATAATCACGGGGATGTAAGGTACAGCACAGGGAATACACTCAGTAGTATTGTAATAAGTACATGTGGGGCCAGATGGGTGCTAGATCTACTCAGGTGATTACTTCATAAGGTGTATAATGTCTAATCACCGAGTCGTACACCTGAAACTAATATATTACATATCAAGTGTAATTTAAAAATTAAAAAAATTATTTAAAAAGAAGGTAGATCTCATGTTAACTATCGTTACAGCAATAGAGAAACCAAACCAAACCAAAACACACACACACACACACACACACACCCCAAAAGGCACAGGAATCTTGCAGTGTGGCAGATACGTCTCTTACCTGGACTGTGGAAACGTTGTGGGTACCAGCATATTCCCGTACTCATGAAATTATACACATTAAATATAAGTAGTTTTTTATAGATCAATATTATCTCAAAAAAGCTGTTTAAAATTTTTTAAGTAAAATAAACATAGAAGGACTAGACAAAGTTGTTCAAAGTCAAGCCTGAGCTGGGTTTAAGAACAATCAGGTCAAATAATACCAGGCAGAACCTTCTAGCTAGTGAGCCACAGGTGAGTTATAGATATTTTTTTCTTCCACGTCTGAAATATATTAGGGCTATTTTTTATAAAAATAGCACTGGGTTTGGGGTTTCAGCTCAAAGTTATTTAGCATCCAACCCTTAGTTTAGTTTCTATAAAATATGGATGATATTTTCTAGTTGTTGGGATTTTTAAGATTTTTGATTAATCCAGGAAAGCATTTACTATCATGCTGGTTTTTAAAAATATTTATGTTTCTTAAAATATTACCTTTTATATTTATTTCAAAGGAAAATACTGGGAAGCCAGTGGTATTTTGAGGTCAAAGTACTCAACCCCAACCAAAGTTGGAAATGAGGAACTAAATCAGACAAAATGGACTGGTCTCTCTATGCATGGAGATGACTCTTGAAACCAAGGGAAGAAGGGGAAAAGATCATTAAAAAATACAGTGATTTTACAACCAGAACTTGTGTTTGTATTATAACATTCGGAGAAAATTCAAGTCGTCACGTGATTTGAAGAACTAGAAAGCTGGGACCGGAAAGGGGTTGTCTGTGAATTCCCTCCATTCTTGATGCACTTTGTCCCTTTTGCCTTGTGAACCTCTTTCCTGCTCCCGAAGTTGGGGATGGGGTGGAGTTTTGCTCATTCTGTGGGTCTTGGACCCTGCCTTTCAATGAAGGAAAAGAGCTGGAGAAAGAGGGAGAGGTGAAGAAGAGTTCAGGTGCTGTGCTACGCACGCTGTCTTAAGGGATCAGCATGACTCCATCTGCAAAGATGAAGGCTGACAGTTGGTACAACTGCAGCCCACAGCTCACAAAAGGTCCAAGTGGGTTGAACACAGACTTGTACACCAAGTCCCAGTGCACCACCACGACATTCCTCCCTGTCCCTCTAGAAGGAGGGGAACTTTGGACAGACAGAGAAAGGAGACGTTGAGCAAACAGAGCAGGTAGCAACAGCCCGCTGCTCAGACACCCTCCCTTAGAAAACCAGGGCCAACTACAAAGATAAAAAGCTTCTAATGAGTCCTGGGAAAATCCCCTCATGACAGTTCTATCAAAGGAGCGAAAATGATGCCCAGAAAAAGAGGCAAAAAGGGGCAGAAATGAATGGCTTACAACGACAAATCTGTCTGCAACTTGGATGTTTACAACAGTGGCTTTGCACGCGCGTCCTCGCCAGCCGGGTCGTTTGCAGGTCGCCACGGCATTGCCTCTTTGGTTAGCTCCAACATACCCACGCTGCTGGATTTATCTTGTGCCAGCCCAAGTGCTGCTTTTATGGACCTGCCTGTGGAGAGCAGCCCGTGACAGATTCTGCACAGCATGGATGAGCCCTGGTAAACGATTACATCCAGAGAGCACTGAGCCAGGCCTGGAGGTTCTTTAATGACCCCACTTTTCAGATCTCCCCCAGGCGGGAAACAGAGCGTCTCGCGGAAGACGTAGTGCAGCCACTTGCGAGAGAGAAGCAGAGCTTCTGCTATCAGCCAGGAATACAGACCACAAGGAGTCACCGATGGAATCCCCAGATGCTTGCAGATTAAATAGAGTGACTTTTAGAAATGCAGTTACACAAAATTCTTGCTTTGTCAGTGAGTGCTGTCTAAAGCAAATAATGTGGTTTCTGGTTATTGCAACCCCGACTCACTGCTTTTCTAAGAAAAAGAGCACATGGGGTTGGAATCCATCCTGTTTTCAAATAGCAGTGATTGTCCTCGACAGATTAAAAACGACTGTGTAGCCTGCTTGTGCATTACACAACACAATTTCTCAAAAGAGGTTTGAACTTCCAGAAATCAGTTGTTACGTATTTCTTACCACATCTGGCAACAGAGTAAAAATGGCCACTGGCACAAGTAGAAATTTAAAGATGTGTCTTGACTTATGTCTTGGAGCCTAGATCATGTCTAAATTACTATTTTGTCCACACATGGGTGTTTATTAAATGTTTACTGTCATGCTTTGGCTTCCCAAGGACAAACACTCATTAAAGAATTTTTTTTTTTTTTTTTTTTTTTTTTTTTTTAAGAACTGAGGGCCAATACTGCCCAGCTGGAAATTTAATGGTTCAGCAAGTAGCATCTGACCCATGTCTTCATTTCCGCACGGCTTTCCTGGTTCATGGACAGACATCAGACATCACACATCATGGACAGAGCCAGGGTGGTGCTGTGGCCCACAACTGCTTCCTTCTTATGCCCGTGGGCACTTTTTTACACAACTGTGCAATCAAGTACTCCCGTGATTCACTGTGAAAACTGAGGCAAATCCCCGCTGTCCTGACTTCCACCTGTTAATAACGATGGGGAAGGGATAGTAACACCCATGGCCAAGTATGGGACAGTTTTCTTGTTTACTCCGCAGGTATAAATACACGCTGACGCAGTAAAGTATTCCTCATTATCCAAGGGGTAGCCATTAGAACCCGTGTCATCTGGTCAACCCCAACCCTAACCCTAACTTCCCTTCCTGACTGTGACCCTTTCAGTACAACGCCACCTCCCATGCTGTGTCAGCTCCTGCCCCACCCCTGCTTGTGTCACTCCTTATCTTTTCCTGCTTCCTCTGTGTCACTTCCTGTCCCCTTGCCTTCTTTTATGTCACTTCCTGCCGCTGTCCCCTCCTTCTTTTATGTCACTTCCTGCCCCTGTCCCTTCCTTCGTTTATGTCACTTCCTGCCCCATCCCCTCCTTCTGTGTAACTTCCTATCACCTCTCCTTTTATGTCACTTCCTGCTCCCCCACTACCTGTCCCACTGGAATTCATGCTGAAGTCTCCCCTGACTAAGTTGAAGGACATGGGACCAGGCAGAGGGAGTGGATGATACAAACGCCTTCATCCAAAGTATCTGCTGACTCCATGGGCTGCTCTGGGATGGGAATGGCCCCTCAGGGTTTTCACCCTTGGGAAGAGGCAGATAATCAGTTTTTATAGCCCTTCCAGGACCAGGTATCAAATGCAGGCTGCCCCTGAAGTGGGGGCAAAACCTTGGGGGAGGCAGCTCTCTTCAGCATAGGAACCTTCTGGAAGAGAGACTCAACCCAGAAAGGGGGAGGCAGGGGCCCTGGTCCTCCAGGGGGCTCTGAATAGGATGCCACAGCTTCTGCCTTCTTAGCCTCCTCCAAAGAACCGCTTTTCACTAGGAGTATGAACAACATAAATGTTGTCTGTATCTTTAGAAAGCATAAAATTCCATGAGAGAGATGAGGCATATATACACATCCTAGAAGGACTCGCGGAATCTCCATCAGATTCTGGTCATGAAGCTTGGGTTATAATTGCTTTAACGTCTCTTACCACTGGATAGAAATAGAGCGATGCACTGATAATTTCCAAGGAGGAATCCACACAGTATGACCCAGGAGCTGAATTGTCATCACCCATTTTAATAAATAAAGCAGCATGGGTGGGAGCACAGTCATGCTCTTTCATTTACCTGTTCAACTGACTGTATGACTAGGAACACATGGGACTGAAAGGGTGTAGAGCCCAAAGAATTGTCAGAACGGGGGAGGATCCTGACCCAGCAACACACAAAGACTCTACATGTGAAGTTCATGGTCTTGTTCTATGAAAAGATGGGGCATCTTAGCCTCATATTCCATAAGACTAATTATTAAAAGCTGGGAAATTATTAAGAAATAAGGAGTATCAAAATAACTTTGTCCAATAGCTAAACACTAGATTTTTTTGAAGTTATGTAGTCTCCATAACATTTCAAAAGACAGTGCCCCCAGAGAACACTTGATATTTGATGTCATATCCTCTTGAAAATCACTCCCCTTGCATATGCCTTGATGGCATGGTGACCCATCAAATGCAACCCACGGAACAAGTATTAGACTCAAGGGTGCAAGACAAGAGGCAGGAGCCAAAACAGCCCCTCTGGGTTCACAGGCTGTTGTCACGACAACATATAATTCAGGGGCCTCCTGTGCACAAAGATATGACGGGCAACTGAAGACACATAAGTGACATCTAGGATGTTATCGTACTGACAGCTCATTACTCCTGTTATTTGCAGAAGAGGAAGATAAACACATCAGTCAGCATCCTTTTGCAGGCAAGCCCAGGGGACCCGACTGCAGATTGTGCACAAACAGAGCTTTCTAGAGGTGAGAGTGTGCACATTAAAGGCTGCGTGGCAAAAACAGCCATCTGTATTCCCACGGTATCGTGGAAAGCCACTTGCCTAAATGACACTTGAGCATTTTCATTTAGATCTTTTGAATTATAATTTCTGGCTTTATTGCATATTTCATCTGGTCCTCTTCCAAATGGATCTTCTGGCATGGTGATGGGCTAGGATGAAGTCCCTTCAGTTTAAAAATCATTACCTTAATCATCTCTGCTCCTCCGACTTGGTGTGAAGGATGGCTGATGTGGTTTTCTTGCTTCTTGTTGGAATCCTACCCATGGTAAAATCAGTTTTATTTTTAAATTGAAACCGTGGGTCATAGAACAGAAGTTGAGAGCACACCTGTCTCGGGTTTTGTCTCCTACACATGGATGTTAAATCGGATTTGACAACCATGTAAGTTTGCCTGAGCTGGACCAACCACAGAAGTGTAGTGTTTGCTTGAGGTGACAGAGAACTTAGTTTATTGCTGTCTTCTGAATTTCATGTGAGAACCCTGGGCCATCGGTGGTCAAAATACCCATCCATTAGCAGTACTCTAACATGTCATGACACCAGTCAGCCATGTGACTTATTGTTATTATTCAATTTGGCCTCATGGTTCATTTTGAAATGTTTGCTGATTACCTAAAAATATCTTCTCACAGGCAACAAATGTAAAAATACATAAATTGGGCTCCATCAGAATTGAAAACTCTGTGCCTCAGAGCACATAATCAATAGACTGGAAAGGCAGGCAATTGGTGCAAATATTTGCAAAATGTAGACCGGATAACTGGTTAACATCCAAAATATGTAAATAACTTCTAAAACTCAACAACAATAACAACAAAACCCCAAATAACTCCATTAAAAACTGAGCAAAGGAGTTGAATCTATCTTTCTCCAGAGATGATATACAAATGGCCAACAAGCACATGAAAAGGTGGTGAACATTATAATTCATCAGGGAAGTAGAAATCAAATCTTCCATGAGATCCTGCCTGACACCCATTAGAATGGCTACTATAAAGAAAAAAACAAAACAGAAAATAACAAGTGTTGGCAAGGAGGTGGGGAAACTGGAATCATGGTGCTCTGGTGGTGGGAATGTCAAATGGTGCAACCCCTGTGGAAACCATTATAGGGAGTCCACAAAATAATGTTAAAAGTAGCATCACCATATGACCCAGCAATTCCACCCCTGGGTACATAGTCAAAAGAACTGAAAGCAGAGTCTTAAAGAGATATTTCCACACCTGTGTCCTCAGAATTCACAATAGTCAAGAGGTGAGAGCAACCCAAGTGTCTACTGACAGATGAATGGATAAACAAAATGTGTTATATATACTCTAGGGAATATCATTAGCCTTAAAAAGGAAGGAAATTCTGTCATCTGCTAAAACATGGGTGAGCCCTGAAGACATTGTGCTAAGTGAAATAAGTCAGGAAAAAAAAAAAAAAACCCACTGTATGATCCCACCTATAGGAGGCATCTAGAGTAGCCAAAATCATCAAGACAGAACATAGAAAGGAGTTGTCAGAGGGAGAAGGAGAGGGAGTGGAAGGTTGTTTTTTAATGGACATAACATTTCTGTTGTGCAAAACAGAAAACATTCTGGGGATTGGTCATACAAGCATGCGCCTTAGTGATCCTAATAAAATTAAAAATACTTAAGGTGGAAAACTTTCATCATATATTTTGCCACAATTTAATTTTTTTTTTTTAAATTTACCAATAGTTTCTTAACCTCAAGGGGTTTGCACTTTTGGTTTCTTTTCAATCTAAAATTTCTAAGTCACAGGTAGAATGTCATGTGTGTCTACCTAAAAATGTGAGTTGGGCTGGTTTCATCAAGCAAAATAATCGCACAGTTCAAATGTTCATCCTCCTTTTAAAAAATCCTCACCTGGAAGCTGCTCCATTTTTCTGAAAGGTTTCTGAGACAGACAGAAATGTTTGCAATCAACGTGACCTGTCTGAAGGCAGCCTGACCCACCTTGCTGTTGAACACCATGCAACACCAAGGTACCGGTTGCAAACTCCAGCTATTCTTTGATAAGCCTTCCATTAAAACCAGCATTAAATATTTACATTTCTTATCTGAGGGTAGGAATGGATGAGTAGATGGAGGACATGAAAGATAATACCTCATCAGTATTATCTGTATGAGTCTTGAATGCCTCTTTCCAAAACTGAAAGCTAACCTTTTAAAAGAGACTTCCTAAAATAGCAGACTATTTGTGTTGTCAACAAATATTGATCAGCACTCTCAGATATGCCAAAGCATTCTAAAAGAAAGATGTCTTTGTTTACTGCTCCCAGGCAGATACAAGATGAACCCCATTGTGAATAAATAATAATTATTACTTAAAAATAATAGTGACTTCAAATCTAGGTGGCTATGTCATAACCTGCAAAAGTCACGGTACGAAAATAGAAACATGGCCCTTCCTAACCCCCAATTAATTTTCTAGGATGTGGGCTCAGGAAGGGCTGACTGGTGTGGTCTCAGGACCCCAAGTATGTGGTGAAGCAGGGTGTTTAAGGCTGAAAAACCAGTCCCTCAAAGATCACTCAAGGTGTAAAGGGAAAACACAGGAACTGGAACCAAGCCAGTCAAACCCCATCGCTGGAGTGGTGGAGAAAACAATGACAGATCAACAGGGAAGATGAAACCCTTTCTCTCCTCTTTCTGCCTTCCCACATCTTCTCCTCCCCCCATTGGTCTCACTAAGTGGGCAGCAGCTGACAAAGGAGAAAAGTGCAAGCTGCAGCATCACAATGGAGAATACAGACCGTGGATTTGGAACTGAGAGACACAAGCTTAATAACCAGCCAGGAAGCCCTCTTGAATTCCTTTGGAATCCTTCCTCAATGTGCTTTACAGGCTGAGCATCCCCCAGTGACTTACCGATGGCTGCTGGCTGAATGCACAAGCGCCTAGCTTTGGTTTATTGCTGAAATCCAAGGATAAACATCCACATGGAGAACCAGCTGCTCACCCAGGCCACTAAGCCCTCCCACCGCTCAGCATCTAGAGAGAGAATACCAAGTGAGTCTCCTCTCCTCATGGGTCTTCTTGCATTTGCTCAAGTACTGGTCATTCATTGAGCCTTTCAAAAAAATAGTTTAGTATCTCTCAGGTACCTGGTACAGTTCTAGATGCCTGCTCTCTAATTAACGGCTGACCAAGCAGCTAAATCCCAGTTATTGCAGTATTTAAAATAGCTCATTGAGAATAATCAGGAACAGAGCCTCAGTCCTACCAGAGTCTGCAATATGTGTGGCGTGGTACCCTTTGACTGGTGTAGGCTGGTGTGGATATGAAAGATCACTTGCGTCGAGAGTGAGGCCTGCAAGGTAGCAGCAAGGGTGGATGTTCAAACTGACCAGCCACTGAAGAAGAGTCTGTGTTATGTATGGCTCAGGGAGCAAACGGTTTGGCTCCCGTTCAGGAACCATCATTTTGGAAATACATTTTTTTCCATAGTGTGCATTCTGCTGATGGCTTGATTTTCCCCCAACTTGGCTAGACTAGGGGGCCTAGTTGTTTGGTCCAATATCTAGAAGTTGCTAAGAAGGCACTTTGTAGGTGTGTTAACATCTACCATCACTTGACTTTAAACCAAAAAGAGGATCCCGTCCGTAACACAGGTGCGCCTTACCCAACCCTTTAAAGGCAGTAACTGCACAAAACCTGAAGTTTCCCAGAGAAGGAGAAATTCTGCCTTAAGACTGAGACCCAGAAATTCTGTCTGAGTTTCTACCAGCCACACTGCCCCGCGGATTCCCGACTTGAGGCTGCACCATCAATTTCCCTCCGAAGTTCCACCCTGAGGCCTACAGACAGAATTCAGACCCAAGGAGACTCCAGACTACAACACAAATTCTTGCCTGAGTTACTGGCCTGCACCCCATCCTATGGAATCGGAACTTGCAGGACCTACAGTTGCCTGAACCAATTCCTTAAAATAAATCTCATACCTGTATCTGTAGATATACATATATGAATGCCTATAAGCCCATATATGTGTATACATAATGTATATCTTATTATTGTGGAAAACCATAATTTACATAGTTTTTCAGCTAAGCAAGAAGGCAAGGCTCAGCACGCACAAGCCCCAGTTGTGGCAAAAACAGCGACATCACCAAATGTCATACTCTACCAACAGGAGAGAGGAGGCCGCTTCTCTCCCTGCTAATTACTCTTAGTTTTCAAGGACTGAGCTGAAGACCTGCTTCTCAGGGTTGCTTGAATCCAGTGGATTCAACGGAACTGGAATCTTCCCCGTTTCCATCTTCCCATCCCTGCCTTCGAATATTAAATCTGTATTATTGAATCCATTGGGGTGACATTGGTTGGCAAAACCATAGAGGTTTCAAGTGTACAACCCAATGAAACATCATCTGCGCACTGCATTGTGTGCCCACCACCCCAAGCAAAGTCTCCTTCTGCCCCCTCATGCTCCTCTTTGCCCACCACCACCTACCCCCACTCTCTGCCCCTCTGACCATCACACCATTGTCCGTATTAAACTTGCAGAAGCATCCAACAGGACACCAGTGACATGTCCTGATGGGGAACTCCTGCGAAGCTCCCATCTGTGGCCACACCTGGCTATGCCCCAGCTGAGAGAAGAGCAAACATACATCTGAGGACTCCCAGTCTTAATCCCCTCCCAAGCAGAACTCATAAATAAACACAAGCAGCCACCAACACATGGCCGTCCAGCAGGGCAGAGCCGTGGCCCAGCAGCGTGACTGTGGAAGGCAGCTGAGCACAAATGCAGAGGGCCTCTGGGCTGCCTCGTGAAACATCAGTGGTTGTAAGGTGGGATAAATAAACTTCTTTCATCTCCTCTGACTTTGAAGATAGATTATACAGCTCTTCTTAAGACAACACGGTTTCTTTCTTTCTTTCTTATTTATGAAGACTGGCTTTGGTTCCCCGGGAGGATAATAATTAAAAACAAAGCCTGTGAAAGAGTGGCCACGATACACCTGGCTGGCTAAACACCGCATCTCTCTACTGTGGGTTTTTGTCTCTTCTGGTGCATTTCTACGAACAAAGGTGGACTGCTTGCTTCCCTTTCATTTAGCCCTTTCTCCGGGGGCTCCTCCTTTCCTTTTGATTGGAGTTCTTTCTTCGTCTCCCCATTTTTGGTGACTGTATTTGTTTGTTGCTGCATCTCAGATTGCTCTGCTTTGACTGCCTGTCCTCATGGGGCGGCCTTCTCGGGTTGGAGTTCCGTGGGACTCAGCGGTGCAGGCTCTTTGATCTCCTGATCTGGATGCTCTAGGGTTTCCCTTCATTGAGTTCATGTGGGCTTTCTTGTTGTACCCGGGCTTTGATTACCAATGACTCATTTGTTGGTGGGTTCTCCCCTCCTCCAGCTGGCTGGCTAGGAGTCACAGTCCCCACCACATCTCGCATGTGCCTGTTGTGAAGCATCTTCTGTATTCCTGGGATCAAAACTTTGTATCAGCTAAGATTCCATTGATCATTCAGGTTATTTGTCAGAAGATCAGCTGAGATCCAAGTTGGGGGCAAGAGCAAGTGGACTCAGCTTCCAGCAACGTGGCTGCCATGTTCTCTCTCCAGGTTCCAGGTTCTTAGCAGTGGGAGGATGCTGGTAAAGCAGGACGCTGGAGAAAACTACTGTGGTTTTTGAGGAAATAGTATTTTAGATTGAAGGAGAGATTTGTTCAGCACAAGTTCATTTCACCTTGAAGGAAACACCAAGGTCAACTCTCACAGTGGGTTCAAATTCAATGTCCATCAATTCCAGAGGGTTTTCTCTGTGTATGTGTCACTTTGGAGGGAAAAGGGTGTTGAACGAACTTTTATGTTGCTTAGGTCTACTGATGTTATTTACTAGTGAAGGCATCTCTCTGCTCTGAATAATCAAGCAGTAGATGGCTTTTCACAAATTTGTTAAACCTCCACTCATGCCAGGGACTACTTTCACTCCGTCACATGAATTGGGGTAATATGTTGCCACATTTCCATGCTATTGCTACAGGTGTTTGCAGAGGACCTGGGGCATGCTGGCTGCCCAGGGTGGCTTGAACAATGGGCGGTCTTCTACTCTCTCCTTCTCTCTTTTCTTCTGTCCTCCTGGACACTTTCATCATCTTGCCTCTAAGAGCATCTTCATAATCACCTGAGAAGCATTTTCTCATTTCCTTTCTCTCTTCCTCCTCCTTCCATCTCTCCCTCCTGATTTCTCCTCTACTTCTCTCCAGAGCTTTGCATCAAACAATATAATAATATAATGCTAATATAATACAGGGGCCATCCCTCTTGGCTTCTTTCCTACTTTTATTTACCACCTCCGCCTTCTTCCTGGAGATAACCCATATAAAAGGTCATTATGTAATTTCCCCCCACTGTTTACAGTTGCGCTAACAGAACAGTGCATCATTGTTTTCATCTACTTGTTCAGGAGTTTGAATCAGGGTCATTCTTATCCACACAACTCTCTGTACATTCTCACCCATTTTAAATTGGGATAGATTGTCCTTTCTATTGACTTTACATGTAGCAATTCTTTATGTAATTTACATACTAATCTTCAGTCACTTCTACATGTCGCAATTTTACATCCCCAGGCTGTGGTTTCTTACTTAATGTGTTTATGATGTTCTTTTACTAAAGATGGTTTTAATTTCAACACAATCGTATGTATTTCCTTCAGGGAAGAAGTCTCTCCATTTCTGTCCTGGGCACCATGCATGCCATGTAACAGAGAAGGAGAAGGAGATGGGGCTTCTCAGCAATTTCATATTCACATTTAATCAGTTCTGTTTCCCTCCTCTGCCTCACTTATAACCATCACCTGCCTTTTTTCATCGATTCACCAGTCTCTCAAGGTTCAGCTATTAAGTCTGTGCCCTAAGCATCTAAGAAGAAGGGTATTCCTACTCTCTATACCAATTGTCACTCCTCTTTCATTCTTTCTATCATCAGAATTTCTGAGATTTGTTCAAATATATACTCCACTCATCTCTTTATCACTTCCACTCCCTTACAGTCATTTAGTGGACGGAAAATTATAGATGTGTGTAGCCCATTCATGAAGACCACACACTTGCCCCCAACTCAAGAGACTTCTAACAAATGGCCTCTTCTCTGCAAAGACAAGTGGTGGGAGCTGTCCAAGGTATCCCGCCGATGGAAGAGATGCTCTTAGATACTCTAATTGGCCGAAGACATAGACCTAGAGGGTGTTTTGTTGAGTGAAACATGTCAGAGAAACACATATGTGATATTATTTCACTTATATGTGGAATTCAAAAAAACCAAACACACAAAACAAAAACAAACTCCTAGATACAAAGAGCAACTTGATGGTTTCCAGAGGGGAGGGTTTTGAGGGAATGGGTGGAAAAGGGATAGGAAGTACACATTTCCAGTTATAAAAACAGTCACAGGGATGTAACATACAGCTTAGGAAATATAGTCAGTAATATTATAATAACTATGTACGGTATCAGATGGGTACTAGATTTATTGGAGTGATTACTTTGTAAAGTATGTAAATGTCTAATCACCATGTTGTACACCTGAAACTAAACTACTATTGTATGTCAACTATAATTTTAAAATTTTTAATTAAAAAATTTCATTAAAATGTTCATGAAATATAAGGACATTTAAACTGCTGGGTGGTAATATACAAGGTAAGCATTATTGTATTTTCCATTTCTACAAGTGTATTTACATGTTATTACATTTTAAATGTTGGCATAATTTAAAACTGTACAGTACTATTTGTACAATGTACACAATTATTTATATAACTATTCCTCTCTTGTTAAGATAATTTAAAATTAGCCTATTCTTATTCCACTGTCTAGAAATGCATACATTAACATCCTACATCATAGTTAACTTGGTTATTTTATTAAATCAAATTTCTTAAGTCTTCCCAAGGCTTTGTATGTCAGAGTCTTTAATACTGATACTTAGAAATCAACATTTCAACTGCCCATCTAGTTGATTTATACATTCCTCAAATTTTTAACATCATGGGTTAATTGTGTACTTGATATTTTCATTGTGTTAGTCCAGTCATGCAATAGGGACTTTTTGAGAGTAGACTGATGGTCTGATGCTGAGAATCCCGGCAGAGCAGCTATCGAAGTGTATGAATGCAACTATACATATTCTTGCTCCTGACTGCTCCGCTGAGCTCTAGTTCCAAATTCAACTTGTAATGTGAACCCTCCTACAACATGTTCCCCTATCACTGAACACTCAAAATGTTTCCAACAGAGAATGAGTTTCCAGTGATGGCCAGCATAGAAACAGTCAGTGAAACTCGGCAGGAACATGTGGTGTGGTTGGTGAGAGCTGGGGGTGCCAAGATGGGATCAGCTACTCAGGGAGACCGGGATTGGAACCAGCTGCGTGGCTGGCTAAGAGCCATCATGAGGTGGTAAGATGCATCCCAGAGGGTAGATACTAGGAGAAAGCACACGGCCATTGGGTGGGGTGTCCTATAAGCCAGGGGCCATAAGAAGACTGGGGATATGAAGGAGAAGCCACATTCACACTTAAAGTGTTTAAATTGCTATGGGTGCCTTCGATTTCATCCCGAGAGATCGCAGTTTCTGGGGAACCATCAGGAGCCACAACAGACTTCTGAACAGGAAAACAGTATCTGCTGTGAATCCAGGCTATTCTGGTTGGGCAGAGCCTTGCCTGGAACCTGGCAGCATCCGGGAGCAAAATGATGGCAGCTTAGGCTCTGACTTCACGGTGGGAGACGGACAAACACAGAGTAAGTGCAGATGCAGCGGAAGCTACTGGGAGTTGGCAACCCCATCCAGAAAGCTGTTACAGCCCTGGCTGGTGCGGCTCAGTGGACTGAGCGCAGGCTGTGAACCAAAGGGTCGCCGGTTCGATTCCCAGTCAGGGCACATGCCTGGGTTGTGGGCGAGGTCCCCAGTAGGGGGTGAGTGAGAGGCAACCACACATTGATGTTTCTCTCCCTCTCTTTCTCCCTCCCTTCACCTCTCTCTGAAAATAAATAAAATCTTAAAAAAAGAAAACCGTTACCATTTGTAATCTAAGTGGCTCATTTTCTCAGTTAGAGTAACACAAGTATAAAGGAACGTTCCCCTTTCCTTCACCTTCTTATTCAACTCTCACCTCTCTGTTCCTTAAGTCACAGTTCGCTCCCACTGTTATCTGCACCACGTTCAAGCCCATGCACGCTCCGTTGTTGGTGGTCCCTTGGGATACAATCTAAGCCGTCATCCCTAGGTCTGCCTCCTTCGGGGACATGCCACCAGTTCTGGACAGTGGTGCCAGCCAGAGAGAAGTGAGAATTACAGCAGCCAAAACGGAATCCGGTGGATTCGATGACGTGGAGATGATGTTCACACAAGCATTGGGATAAAAACTGTTTGAAGACTCTGAATACAATAAGATTGGAGATTATCTACAGATTCAACTTACTCTTCTTCTCTTCTTCTTCATGATTAGCACAAACATCAGACTCCTGTTTGCAGTAAAACAGACTGTACTTCATATGCAATTCACCGGTGACTCTGATGAAGGAGATTTGGGGGCTCGGCAGCAGCAAAAGTTCTAGAGGAAGTTCCAGAAGAGTGGATTCAAGAGTAAACAGGCATTTTAAAATAAATTACATAAATGTGGATGCCTTATATATTAATGATGGGGATGACATGTTTTGTAGTAAAGACAAATATTCATTGGCGTATCAAGCTAACTGGGACATAGTTTTAATATTAGAAAAAACGCGTCAGGGCCAAAGGTATTTTTCCATTCAACATTTCCCCTCAACATACAGGTAGCAGAGAAGGCATCCTCAAAGACAGACTATTCCTCCAGCAGCATGGAGAAGCAAAGTCTTTGTTTGACATTGGGACCAAGCTTCCTATGGTCGGGGTATTTCCATAAGAGGAGCGCTGGCAGTGTGGCAGATGACCTTAGTCATGAAAAGCTTGACGCATCAAGAACAGCCAGTGCAGGCAAGAGGAGACGAGAAGTCCACCAGCAGAGCAAGCGGCGGGCAGACAGCTGCACAAGTAAATCAAGCAGGTGTGGCAATGGAGCCCACAGGGTGTCTGAGGTGCCTCAGAGGGTCAGCAGGAGCGAAGCAGGGACAGAGCATGTTGCTGGCAGTTCAAAAGGCACTTCGGTGTGACCCAGGAGAACACTAAACTTCTGTCCCTGTGGTCTCCTCCATCAGAGGCATCAATAACCACACTAATAGGGACAGGCGGTCATTTTTCAGGTGGTTTGGACTGTGAACATGAGCTGAGCACCACCGGGCTCTAGCTCATGGGTCCCTGCCGAGTTGGTACCTGTCACCTCTGATTTACAAGGGACAAGGCAGGTGTGAATTGCCCCTGTCAGTCACCAACCGACCACATGACCATACGGGGGACAAGGGGCTGATCCAACGTAGCCCAACAGAATATTGGGACTCATCTGTCCCCCGCAAAGGGTGCTCTCAGCTCCAAGACTGAAGCTACTTTTGAGCGTAAATGAATTTAAGCACGACAGACCCGACTTTGATGGGTTGCTAAGGACTCTTTTCTGCTGAACTCCAATCATTTAAGGGACTTGCACTTATTATTTTTTTTGTTGGTTTCTAAAAGCCTAAAATATCTAGTTGGTTTTGAAAAAAAAGGAATCGATAATTGTAAACCATGGGTGTCAGGAATTAGAAAAAGATTAATTGCGGTTGATCCTTGCTTGGGGTGAATTAACAACCCTGGCGAGCAAGGTTCCAGCAATTAATAAAACAACCAGCCATAAGATTTACATTAGTGTTCAAAGGTCAATCCATTATAATGAAGGAGTGTATTCATTAGGAGAAGGAACCCCCAGGGAAATCCTGTAGCTGCCCCTGATCCAGCATGATTGTGTTAGGCTTTCCACTGGCAAAAAAAGACACACTCATGAAAGGAAGGGCCTGGTGTCCCAGCCGTCATGGCTGAGAAATGCCCTTCACAAACACAGAGTGGTAACTGAATAATTGTTCAGCTCTTGAACCGCACGGCGGAGGGCATGCCGAGGGCTTGGGAAAGTAAGCATGTTGCTTGACTTCCGATCATATGGGGAGAATGACTTACCCTTATCAATGCAATCTGAAGGGGGCAGTGAGAAGCCGGGGAGATTTTTTTTTCTTTTAATTTTAATAATGAATTTTTAGAGTATATTTTTATTGTTCTTCAAGTACAGTTGTTTCCATTTTCTCTCCACCGCTCCCCGCACCCCACCCTTCCCCACCTCCCATCCTTGATCCTTCCCCCCTTGGCTTTGTCCATGTGTCCTCCATAGTTGTTCCTTGACAACCCTTCCCCCTTTCTCCCCTGTTATCCCCCTCCCCTTCCCCTCTGGTTACTGTCCGTTCGTTCTTTACTTCAATGTCTCCGGTTCTATTTTCCTTGCTTATCTGTTTTGTTGATTAGGTTCGACTTAAAGGTGAGATCATATGGTATTTGTCTTCTTTCTTACAAAATCGACATGTTTAATTCTAATTGTTCATCAAGAGACACTGATTGCCTCGCCAACAGTTCCTGAGAGGTAGCCAGTGTCTGGGTTCTATCGTGGATTCTGCAGGTTCTGCAAATTCCCTTCAAACCAGAGACATCACGCACTCCGCTGTGTTGAGCTCCTTTTGCTCAGTATCCTGTGCGTGGTATCCACCCGGATTCTTGCATGCAGCCCTCGCTCGCTTTGCATGAGGGCACAGCACTCCAGTTAAACAGCACAGGACGATTCTACCGTCTCCCTGATGGGCATGGCGGCTCCCTCCGGTTTGGGGCTGCGGTGAGCAAGGACCCGTGCACATTCTTCCCTCTGCCTTTCCGGGAGAATTCGGCCTGGTTTTGCATGGCGACGTATTTCGAGGCAGAACCCCCGTCTAAAAGGGCAGACATACTTTTCACTTTAACTTGATGCTACCAAATGATTTCTACAACGATTTACAATCCCACCGCCTATATATGGAAGTTGTTTCTACTCTCAGCAACACCTGGCATTTGCTTTCGTTTTTATCCATATCCCGCTCTGGCAGGTGAACGTGCTGCATTTTTATGTAAATCTGATTTTTGAAAAGGTATGTTGTAACAGTAATTTAGTTCCACATTTTTCAAATTCAAGAAATCTTGTAAAGTATTCATTAAATACTCTGTGCTTGATACTATCTATTACAGAATTCTCTCTCTTGCTAGCTAACACTTTTTTAAGCATATTTTATTGATTATGTTGTTACAGTTTTCCCAATTTTTTCTCCCCTTTATCTCCCCTCTGACCTGCACACCCCTTCCCACCTGCTTTCCGCTCCTCCCCCCTTAATTCATGCCGATGGGTCATACACGTTAGTTCTTTGGCTTCTGTGTTTCCCATACTATTCTTACCCTCCACCTGTGTATTTTGTACCTACCATTTATGCTTCTTATTCCTGTACCTTCCACCCCCCCATTCTTCCCCTCTCCCTCCCCACTGAAAACTCTCCGTGTGACCCCCATTTCTCTGGTCCTGCTAGCTAACACTTTTAAATGGCATGAGTAGAGTTTGTGTGGTTTATGGTTTTTTTTTCCCCATGGGATTTAGCGTGCCGGGGCCTGGTGACAGTTCCCCTGTAGTCCCCCCGCCCCACAGCATTTAGCTTTTGTGAGTTCACCTCACGTGCATGTCATTTTACCCCCGGACCTTTGGCAACTTGACAGATGTTTACGTGTTTGCAGGTTTAAAATTTTAATGTGCTTGTGTGCTTGAAGCAGGATCCTGCCCTTGATTCCCTTCTCTTTCTGCTGCACGTGCTCACCCTGAATGACTCCTCACATTCTCCTGGGGTAAAAAAATCACCTGGATCCACAGAACCCCCAACACAAGCCTCAGGACTCATGAGTTAGGGCCAAGTTGCACCCTCGAGTTCCAATACCTTTGGCGTGCTTTCAGACCCCGCACCAAACAAGACAAGCTTGAGATGATCTGCATTGGACTTACACCCAAATGTTAGTGTCTCACGTAAAATCATCCCCTGAGGAGCATTTTGGGAAAAAATGAGTTCAAAAAGTTTTCCTCTAAATCCCTAAAATATACATGTACTGACATTTCACAAAGATGGGAGAAACCTTAATGTAGATACAAACTTACTAGTCATTCATTTAAACACTCATTCTATACATACTTATTTACAAAGTCTCGGTCTTCAATCGATGTTCACCTAGTGGAAAAGGCAGGCCTTACATAAAGTAACCACATACACACACCACAGGCCTTACGTAAAGTAACCACATACACACACCACAGGCCTTACGTAAAGTAACCACATACACACGTTACAACTTTCTAGTTCATGGCACGTCTGGAGCCCGAGGTGATACCCTGGAAATCTAAGATCACGCCATGACCAAGCAATCCAAGTGTAACCTAAATCATTCATTCATTTTCATAATTTAAATTAAATATTCCAGCGGCTCATTAGAAAACACAGTGATTCACCCATCAACCAATAGGACTGTGGTTTGGATTAAAAATGGACCCTAACAGGCGTCTCAGCCTTAGACGGGGCTGGCCGGCTCCCGACAACGAGACCCTTGGCAGTGCCGCTTTGCGGAGGAGGCAACTCCAGAAATGATTTCCCGACACCATGTGCCTGCAGCACCTTCGGGCATGCGCTCGGAGCCACCTCCTGATGGGAAGGCACAACAAGAAGGCACGCTGAGGCACACGCGTGACGTGCTCTGCGAAGCTCCTCACCAGGCTGATGGGGAACTGACCATCATCAGTGGTGTTCCTTTTAGCCGGTTTCATTTTTTGTTAATTCGGCAGCGTCTGGGGGCGAATTGGCGGGGCGTGCGTACTCTTCTCACGCAGCAGCATCGCCCCAGCCCACCTCCTGGGACTGGGTAACGGGTGGAAGGTATTCAAAATCCCTACGCACCCAGGTACCCACTTACACCACGCCCACGTGAGTATCCACAAAGAATCCCGCCTTCTGTGAGAATGCCACCCTGCAGGAGAAGAGTTAGCTGAGGCTGCCTGCGGGCTGGACTAGGGGCCTGCGGATCGACTACAGGGTGGGGGCAATGGAGGGCGGCAAAGTGGGGAAAGCGAGAGCACAATAATAGAATAACAATAAAAAAATCCCTAAAAATAGTTTGTACGTATCATAGAACTATCCTTTTTAAAATCTGTGACCCCAAAAACAAAAGACTGAAAATAACAGAACACCTGAGCTCAGATGGGGTCAGCCCCTGCCCATACCGTGTTTCGGGAACCCAAGCCCCTTCCAGGGAGACTTCGGATCAATTGCTTGAGATTTTCATGATTAGACATTTTGCTTAATGGAGCCAAAACTTACCATTTTCTCTAAGCTGTTTTTCCCGGAATAGTACAGGTGAGGAATAACGAAGTAAAAAACGAGAGCTCCGTGTGAGGGGAACTGTGCTTCCTTACGGCCGAAACTGAAACGGAACGCTGAGCCTCCCCTGTCGATGGGAGACAGAGAACAGTGCAAATGAAGCTGGCTGCTCACAACACCTAATACGCACAAAGCGTGCATCCCACCCCGGGAAGGAATGAGGTCACTGCAGGTCACGGCGCTCCGTGAGTGACCTCCCAGCTACTGCTGGCTTTCTACGGGAATGATTTTTTGGAGTCCATGATTTCCATTGCGGAAGAATCGAGATGACGAAGTGTAGGTAGAACCTACTGCACCGATTTAATCGCTCCTCGTAACTAGGACTCCGGTGCCTCCATTTTTCTATTTATGACATGCAGATAAAATTGAGTTCTTGGACTGTTAAAGGAAGAAACCGCTGCACCCGCCGTTGGTTTTCCGCATCTCAGTAGCCCCGTTCATCCGATTTCCAGGTCTCTGAAGCTATGTCAACACGAGCGAGACCCGAGGTCAGCAAACTATGGCCCAAACCTGGGTCCCTGCCGATTTCTATAGCTTCTCACTGAAACAGCCACCGCAATCCATTTACGTATTGTCCACACTGCCCATGGCTGCTTTGGAGTAGTTGTGTGGAGTAGCTTGCACAGAAGTGCAGTAGCTCCAACAGAAACGGGGTGGCCCCTGAAACCTGTCCTGCCTGGCATTTTAGGAAAGGGTTTGCTTATACCTGAGTTAGACCCGTCTCCTCACCTAGTGACAAAGACCCTGAAATGTACATCAGCTCAGGCACCCACCCTGGGCCAGGCAGAAAACCCCTTTAAAAAAATCGAACATCATCGTCGCAACACTTATCATACCGAAATCTGTCTGGAACTGTGATACGCTAAATAATAATTGGTTTTCATCGGTGCCTTTCAAAGAGGGGTGAAAACAAAAGATTGTTACCCATATTTAAATGTATATTTATAAATCTATATAATCCCATGCACCACTCATTTCATTATTATTATAGCAAATTACTCGGATATGCGTAGAGGTGGCTGGGATGTTCCCAGGGGTGGTAACTGTGCTAAGCGCCCCCTGTCATATCTGGTCTGGGGAGATGGTATTTTCCTCCCCTGGGTGCGTCCCGCACCTCCGCAGGGCCGGTGAAGCCGATTCTACAGAGCAGGCTTGGCCAAGCACAGCCCGTGGGCCAGGGCCAGCTGGTGGTCTGGCTTTTGTGCAGCCTGCAGGCTAAGAACAGTTCTTAACATTTTAACACAGTTTTGCTTCCCAGATCAAAAGACTACGTATGACAGAGAGAGTAGGTAAAATTCACGTTTGAAGGCCCGTAAATACAGCCTTATCCATGCACAGCCGTGTTCCGTGTATGCACACTGTCCATGGTGACTTTGGCACCGAAATGGCCGAGCTGAGTGTTAGCAACACAGGTTGGCCCACAAAACCTAAAGTGTTTACCGTTTGGCCTTTTGCAGACCCCAAATATGGATGCAGTGGCGTCTCTCCCGGGCCCGTCCAGCCGTTCAGGGCACGAGGGGGCTCTGAGTGCACAGAGGATCATCAACCCGAGGGCGTGTTAGTTCTCAGTGTCGAAGCGTAGCTCACCTCCAGCAGCTTCTCAAAATGCCGTGCACCTCTGACCTTGCATCCTGTGTGGTCCAGATTAGACCCTCTCCCTAGGCCGCCCAAGGGGCTATTTTCCTTCTCAACCCAGTGCAGTCATACAAGGGCCTCATCTAATGCTAACGGGTACCCACCCACGTCCGATACACGAACAGACATCATAACACTGTGCTGAGTCTTCTCCAAACACCACACCCCCGAGTTATACGTCATTACTACAACATCCCATCAATACAAAGTAGTGAATATATACGTAATATATAATATGGTGTGAATATATAATGGGTTATAGAAAATATATAGTATATATTAATAAATCAAGTGAAAGGAGTTGTTATATAAAATATTTATTCTACAGAAGGGGGTCACGTGATGCGAAGACTGGAAAATCCCAAACCCTCAGGGCTGTGTTCCCAGTTAAGACCCAGAGGCCAGATGCTGCCATCAGACAGGAAGAGCCGAGGTAACCCTGGGAACCTTATCAGGCAGAAAAACCCTGCCTGACTCCAGGGCAGCGCACCCGGTGTTCTAGCCAGGCCTTCTGCGGATGAGGTAAGGCCCTGCACAGGCGGACAGCAATCGGCTTTCCTCCGTCCACCGATGTGAACGTCAGCCCCACATGAACCACTGTCCCAGAGACACCCAGGGCGGTGTCAGGCAGATAGCCAGGCTTGGCTCCCTTGGGCGGATGTGTAGTATTAAGCATCTTGGCAGCACTGACCAGCCATTCGCACGTCCAGTGTGGAAGGATAAGTAAAGTTACACACATTATTTCTAAGCTGGGAAGTTAGGCATTTCTAAGTGACAGTGACACCAGGCCGGAACGGAGGCCTGGCCGTGTCCTACTCAACACGTATGATGTCGCTCACCATGCGGAAACTGCGGGCCTGTGTCAGAAATAGACACCAGGAATCATTGTTTCCGTCCTGAGTGCAACCCACAGGATACATGATCCCATTCCACTTTTTCAATGTATTGCATCCTCTGCTGAAGATTAAGAAACACTTCGATTTACACTTGGTGGAGGCAGTCGATCGGCTAGTAAAAGTGTGACAAGCGAATTCTGTAAGAAAGCTGTTGGAGGCTGCTGACACCTTAAGCAAGGAGCCTGTGGAACTATCACTTCTACTATGAATGTTGCTGTGTTTATAAGTGTTTCCTTCGTCAACACTCCAGGATGTACATTGTGGTATTAATCCCTTATTATTTTTCTCTATTCTCTTAACTCCTCCCATTATTTCCACTTTCCAGAACTCTCCACGTGCCCCTGACTCAGGAAAGCAAAGTGGAACCCTAAGTTGCACAGTTTTTAGCGTATCCAGCATTAATTTGCTTTTCTGATACTTGCAAACACCCAATTAGACTTGCCAGGTCAAAAGCAGCCCGGGTTGAGGGATGAGGCCGTGGGGATTTTAATTTGGAAACATGGCCCACAAAGTCAAGGGAGGAAATTATGTTTGTTCCAAAGTCAAGGGGAGCAGAACAGCGTACAGAGATGGTAAAGGGAAAAAAGGAAGTGAGACGGAAAGGAGGTGACGAGAGATGGAAGGAGCTGAGAAGTGTGTCTCTCTGCATATGTACGTGGGCATCTTGCTTCTGTCTCTCCAGACAACGCCCGACAAGAAATACAACCTCAGGGAAATAGGGGCATGGAGCACAGCGTGCACTGAAGTGATGCTGGGAATGCGTAGAGTCTACGACCTAAAAGCAAAAGGATGGTAGAGAAGAGCCGCACTTGATGCCAATTTTTCCCATGGAGTAGGAGTCGTCAGTTCTAAACCTGCTGTACCTTTACACTGCAGTTGAAAGACATGGAGGATGAGGGTGGGCACCCAGGTCTGCACTGCTGGACTGGAAACTTTCAGACAACCAAGAGAAGAAGACTCCAATGACCACCGTGCTAGGGGACCAGAGTTGCGACAACAGCGTGAACTCAGGTGAACTTGATGGAGGGGCTGCGTGAGGAACGTGTTCAGATGTGCCTGTCTACACAGTCACTGCGGAAACATACACATCTTTGCTCCGAGAGCTCAGAGGCTGGAAGCGACAAAGCTCCCAGGAGCTGCAGGAACAAATCTTGGTGTTTAATAACATTTTGCAATAAAAGGCTCCTTGGAGGAATGTCTGACTCGAGCACTGGGAAAGGAGACATATGAACTGAGCCTGGAATATCTTGCAGCTGCAGAAAGTCAGGTTGTGCTCAAAACAAAACCAAACGAAGGAAAACTATGATGATGCCCGAGCCAAAGGCAGGATCTGACGGCGACCGGCAGCCAACACTTTTGCAATCTGGGCAACAACATAAGGGAGTGTTAGAATGTAGCCCAAACAATAGATATCTGTGTGTGACACTTGAATAAGGAAGCGATTGACTAAATAAACAAATTGGGAGAATAGACAAATCTCTTGGGCAGAAGAACTTTCCAAATAGTTTACATAGACGCTGTGCCTTTGAGGAGCTTCCCACCTCCCACCTCACATTTGGGCTGCGCTCCATCAAGAGTTTGGGGCGGAGTGTGGACAGCAGCTTCACGGTGCAGAAACCGCAAGGGAAGGGCACTTGCTTTATCTCTGTGGTCTTCCTCTCAAAAAAACCTATCATTTCAGGCTAATCGTCAAAAAAAATCTGAGAAATGCCAACTGAGGGACATTCCACCACATTCCCCACCGGGAGTCTGCAAGACAATCCCGAGCATTTAAGAAAGAAGGAAGTCTGAGAACATGTCACCATCACAAGGACACGTGACCACCACAGGCGACGTGGACCACTGGATGAAATGCAGGAACCGAAATGTGTCATGAAGTGAAAACGTAAAGAAAGTCTGCACAAGAGTAGGCTCTAGTGAACCACAAGGTACCGACGTTGGCTTCTCGGCTGTGATAAATATACCAGAGGCCACCAATAAGGGGAAACCGGGGGTCAGGGGCATGGCGACTCTGTCCTATCTTTGCGCGTTTTCTGCAAATCCCAACCTCTTCTAAAATATAAAGTTCAATCCCTCGATCCTTCCATGGGGCAACAGTGTGGTCACTGCAAAGAGGACAGGGTACAAGGGGGGTAAATGGTATAAGGAAAAAAACACAATCAAAATGAATTAAAAAATTAAGAAGGGGAAGGGTCATCATGAAACGTGTCTAAAGGACCCACAGGTTTCCAAAGGGGATGGGTGGGGTGGGGAAAAGTGGTGCTGGGTAAATGGAGACAACTGTACTTGAACAACAATTAAAAAATGAAAAAGAACAATTAAAAATAAGTAAAATATAAATTTCATGGTTTATAAAATAAGGAGCAAACCAAAATGAGTTGAACTATTATTAGATGGAAGGACTGGTACCATCATCTCGATTCTGCGGTAGAGAAAACACATCACGGAAAGTTCACTGTGTTATCTCAGGCCACCAAGTGACGAGGTGGCCGGTCTGGAGCTTCACCTAAGACAGCGTGGGTCCCCAGGTCTCACTGTGCTCCTGCTTTGGGGGCAGTAGCCCTGGCAGAAAGCAGCGCTGGGCGCTACTGGGGGCAGAAGGAGCATCATCATGCTCGCAGGTGCACCAGTGGGTGATTCAGCAGCAGCACCTTCAAATTCCCAGCAAGATGCTACAGCTGGGACCATCCTCGCCCCAGCTCTGCAGACTGCTCATCATTGTCCGCACCGCTGCAGATAAATAAAACCTGAAGCCGATGGAAGGCTGTGAGTTGGCCCATGCCACAGAGCTGCCCGGCGCCCAGGACTTCTGACCGTGCCTTCTCACCCTGAACAACTACTTAATAATAATTATTACACACTAGCAATTACACTTAATTGCAATTACATCTGTATTTCAGACTGAGAATATCAAACAAGGTCAGAGTGTCATTCCCTTTCCCCGATAGGTTACAGTTTGCATGACTAGGGAAAACCTGAGGGGACCACTCAAAACGTCCTACAATTATACACTCTGTCGTCATCTTTTGAAAGGCTGCCGGCAATTTTTACTTTGCTATCACACACCCAAGAATAGTCCACGCACGTCGGAAGGTACCTGCTAACCAGGAGGCGGGAACATGTCTTAAAGCCAGAATGGATTTGCTTTGCTGAAATGCTGATAACTACAGAGACCGTGCTTCCAGTTGGAGCACCATGTTCATGAAAAAAAAAAAAAAAAAAAAATAGAAGGTGGCTGCGGGCATGTGAGTACTTCCTCAGCGATTTTCTGGAGCCCATTGTTGCGGAAGCGTGGGGAACGCTCATGGACCGTCGGGAGACAGCTGTGCCCCCAGAACCGCCGGCTTTCCTCCCTCACTGGTGGGTTTTAGCTGCACAGCCACATGCTCACGATCATCCATAGCGCACGTACAACAGTGTGCAGATGGAGCCGCCAACCAGGGGGCAGTTTCATGGTCTGTCTCCCTTTCTCCACACAGTAAAGCAGTCCTCTGGAGGGGCCCCTTCATTAGCTCCGCTTTCTTTTAAGCCATGACAAATACTTGTAGTGGGAAAAACCCAGCTGGCTGTTAAAGGCAAACATCTGAAGCCTCTGGTCATGACTTGAAACGTGCACATTTAGGGCAGACACGGATGGAAAGCACAAGGTATTATTTACAACGGACTTGTAAGCAAGACACCCGATATTCCTCCCGCCCACCCCTCCTCCTGTCCGCAGTAGTAAGTGGAGTTCGCAGGCTACCACGACGTTTCCTAGGAGAACGCGGTGATTCTGTTCCCTGTGCTGTAAGTAACAAGGCAGCCTTGCACACGGACAGAATCTTGGGTTGTTTGCACCAAGAGTAGAAAGAGCTTTAACAGCAGGAAAAGAAGCCCAGCATTCACATCCTGAGGATGCCCACTCCCTGAGCACGGCAGGTGGCTGGTTGTCCACGGACAAGTAAGGAAGAAGGTGGGCAGATTTCACAGGTAGATCCGTAGCTACATCTCGTCGATACGCAGGGACCTGTGCCCACAGGCCCAGCTGCAGATGGAGGGACACCACCGTCATGCCCTAGACGAAGGGCCCCCTGTCCACACGCAAGGTCCAGACACCAAGCCCTGCACTGTGGACTCAAGCCATGGCCAGTCCCATCAAAGGCTGGCAGAACTCACGCACTGAGCGCCTCTGTCCTCTCTCTGGAATAGCACGACGAAAATTGGCAGATAACAAGTTGACCACCAGACAGTTCATGCCCACGGGTTTTTGCAGAGCTGGCAGGGCAGGGAGTGCCTCTCAGCACACCCAAGGACTGCCTGGAAATCCCTTCCATTGCGTAGGGGCTCCCAAGACGTCTCTTGAGATAGGTCTCTTCTGGAACATCTTTGATGGCTGTCTAATTTACCAGTACAGAATTTCCAGAATGTCACCTTTGCATAAAAAAATAAAACAAAACAACAACAACAACAAAACTCTGGGTCACCATTCACCTACCCTTGACGGTTCCGTATTTCTCTTGTTAACCACGATTACACAGTGGCACAGAGAAAATAATCTCTGTCCACGAGAAAGAACTTACCAGACTGAATTCATTTTAAAAGCTCACGTCCTCTCACTATTTTCTCTCTTATCAAAAGCTTAATTCCCTCCCAACTCTATTTGCTTCAACCTTTTTTTTTTTAATTTTATCTTTAGAGGAGAAGGGAAGGAGAGAGAGAGGGAGAGATATATCAATGTGTGGGTGCCCCTCGTGGGTCCCCTGCTGGGAACTGGCCTGCAACCCAGGCATGTGCCCTGACTGGGAATTGAACCGCCATCCTTTACTTCGCAGGCCGGTGCTCAGTCCACTGAGCTACACCAGCCAGGGCAATTTGCTTTAACCTTTAAAATGCGCAGGCCATTTTCTTGCCTAGCAGAGGCAGAGGCAGTGAGAATTTGAAGCTGTCCTGGGCTCTGTTTATTCTGCCAGCACGCCACCGTCTGCCAGGACGGGCTGGTCTCCTTGCCCAAAACCGCATCTAAAGTACCATTCAGTTTTCTTAGCACTTTCCATGGGCCTGGATGCAATGCACTTGGCATTCTTCTGTTATGATCTTATCAGGGCACTTTGTAGAAGGTGCTTCTGAGTTCCAACGTCCTCAGGGAGCACCTTGTGTTGCCATGTGCTGCCCCTGCCTCGGAGCTCTGCTCCTCCCGGTGACATAAAACTCACTAGAAAACTAGGAAACTCTGATTTTCACAGGAAAACACCACCAGCGGGAAACAGAACCGAAAGCAGCAATCCCTGCAAACCATAGCTTCCTTTAAAAGGAAGCCCAGGCCAGCAATTGCCAGGGTTCCGCGGTTCTGTGTCTTCCGAACCGGTGTCCATTCCCCTTGTCCCTGTCCTCGCTGCTGGTTTCTCCAGGTTTTCTGAGATAAAGTATGCATACATTAAAATAAAAAATATATAGCAGCATGACTTGGGCCAGGGAGTGCCCCTCTGGAAGCCGGAGCCGTAAAACCATCTAGAACGTTTTCATCTCCTCATGCAGTCCTCCCACCCCTTCCCGCTCGATTCTCCAACAACAGGCAGCCCCCGTTCTGAGGCTCTGCCCCGTGATTAGCTTTGCCTGCTCCGGCAGCTCCTATACACAGAACTACAGAGCACGGGTTCCTTCGCACGAGGGCTCTCTCGTGCATCCTCACGTCTGCGAGCTTCATGCACGTTGCTGCTGCAGTCGGCTGTGTTTCAGCCAAACGCATAATCTGCGGCCTGAGGCCAAGACAGCCAAACTCGTGAGACAGGTGCTGGTGGGAAGAAAAGCGGTTTATTCCAGTGCCGGCCATCTGAGAAGATGCGGGGGCAGGGGGGGGGGTCTCTTGTCGCAAAGCCCATCTCTGCATCTCAGTGGAGGCAGAGGCTTTTATAAGGAGAGAGAGAGGGAAGCAGAACGGAGAGATGAAGGGGAGGGGACTGAAAATTCTGCACATGCAGAGCAGCGCAGTCCATGCTGATGACGACCCGGAAACTGGTCCAGGGCTTTACGTGCATCGTCGTGGCTTCTTCATTGCGGTGTCATGCCATCCCGCTTCTACGTGTGGAGGTCAGCAAATCTCCCAGAGCTGGGACGACTGAAGGTTGGAGTCCGTATCCCCTCGAGGTTGTCCCTAGGATTCTCCTGCAAACAGCCTGTTTATCTACAAGCTACACAGTCGTCAGCGTCCGCACCTGCGGAAACAGCGTCGAAGGAACTGGGGGTGGGTTACAATTCCCCACAGCTACAGGCTGTCTCTTCTCACTGTGGAGTGGTGTTGCGTTGTATAAATACACCGTGACCCATACTCGGTGGAGGCACACAAGAGACAGTTGGTCTCCTCTCCTGTGGCTCACGTGCATTGTTCGCAGTTCACAGCAACAGTGGAAGAAACTGTTACCATCCTTCGTGCACGATCACTTTTCGTGGGTAAACGCCTCCAAGTGGAACTTCTGCGTCAAAGGTAGATGGGTGTTCCGCGTTGTCAGAACTTGCCAAACTTCAGGGCTGCCGCACGTAGGAGATCCAGTTTCTCCCGTAGAATCTTTCTTGGCAGCTTTTCCAATTCCAGCCACATTACATGTGCTGTATAGCGGGTGTCTCCTGTCTTTAATTTGCATCTCTCACTTGACTAATAACGTGGAACGCATTTTCATGTGCTTACCGGCTCTTTGTGTATCATCTTTTAAAGATCATGTTTTCATTTTGAACTAATGTTCCTTTCTGAAAAAGTTGCAAAGCTAAGTTTCCTTATGGCCTTGACCCCTGACTCACTAATACTAACAATTTACATAAACATAGTACAATTACCAACTATAGGAAACGAACGCCAAAAAAATGTGAAGTCGAACTTAGTTTGTATTTTAATAGGTAAAAGTGTATAGGGTTCAAAACAAAAAACGATTTTTAGAAAGGCACGCCCTGAGGGGAGACCTGTCCGCTCAGCGCTCACCTCCACTCCTCGCCACTCCTTCTGTGTCTTTCTAACAGTTTCACCCTCAGACATGAATACAAATAATCACTCCCTCTCTTTAACAACATACAGCACGTTGTGCAGACTCTGCTGTCTGTCACCTGTTTAACTTAACAGCTTCCTGCAGATTGAACATGGGGCACACGGCACTTTCCACTTTTGGGGGCCCACCCTCCATTTCACTGCCAGGAAGTCACAGTCTCACTCCCGTGAGGCTGGTGCGAACAGACCCCACCAGCTGCCCATGGTACCAAAGCACATCCAACTACACACAGTGCGTAACAGCAGATAAGCAGAATGAATGATTGCCTTCCCTGTTTATGCATTGACCATGCTAGACTTTTCGTTGTCATCTTTAGCATGTGCTCTGTCTACTTCTACAAATCAAGCTTGCTATCGAAGAGCACGCTGCGTGACATGGGCAGCGACGTCATAGCTGTCACGCCTACCGTGTCGCCTGGTGGCGTGGTTTCTCTGGTGCTCGGTTTACCCTCGGTCATCGTGGGCGGTGACATGCTGTGCAAACTCGTAGCCCGGGAGCGACAGGCTGCGCCACACGGCCCAGGTGGGCGGCAGGCTGCCCCGTGCAGGCGTGTGGAAGTCCTTCCGTGCTGCTCACACCATGACAAAATCGCCCGAAGACACATTTCTCACAACGTGTCCCTGGCATGTGGCTGTACAAAGACATGACTAAGTGTAGCATCTGCGGTGCAGGAGAAGGAAGCTGTGATCAGGGAGAGGTACCCGGGAGGAGGCTTCACCTTACGTACCACATTAAATATCCATAAAAGTCAGCCTGCCCCTGGTCTGCAGCCTTCCTTGCTCCACCGCCAGCCGGCTCTGCGGGGAGAGGACCGGCTGAGGTGACCTGCTAAACCCAGCAGGCACACCGTCAGCAGATACTGCACCTGGTGGCACTTTGGGACTCCGACTTGACACAGTGAAGGACGGCGGTGACACGCACGTTTTTGTGAGCAAAAGCAAACGAGTTCTCAAGTCCCATCATGAGCAGGAGAACTGGGACTATTTTTAATGTAAGGTCCACGTATGTAGTATGAGGTGGGCATGGAAATCACACATGGGTTCACAGGTCAGTGGGAGCAAAGACTTAAAACATACGAGTTCCCAGAGCCATGACAGGAGACGCCACATCCCTACTGGTTTCCCATTTTCTTAATCATCAACTCTACAGGCTTCCTTAACAAGGGAAAAGATTTGCAATCTAGATACAGAGGAATTGAACCTGCAACTTATTTCTTTTTCCTCCAGTGAGCAAAGGCCTGGAATAATTTGATTATCGTGTGTTTGGGGAAGTTGAGATAAAAATATTTTACTGAGAGAACACTATGTCTCTGATAAATCCTTCACACTCAGGATGTCATTGGTATGTTGATGGAACTGAACCTCTGCACATTCTTTATTGTCACCTTTTTGGCTAATCTTATTCTAAAAACACAGACGTGTAAAAGGAAGGAAAGGAGGGAGGGAGGGAGGGAGGGAGGGAAAGACAAAGTGAGAGAGAGAGAGAGAATGAATTTACCTGCCATCAAATCTACCTTCATACCTTCACCAAACATATCGTGAGCTTGGCTGGTTTGGAGTGATTTGCTGTCTCTGAATTTGAGCTGCACTAGATGTCGGCCAGCTTTACTCTTGCTTTGCGATTTCCATTGCAAACTCGTTGGATGCCTTTTAGTGTAAGGGTGCACCGCTTTAGTGAATATTCATTTTCCAACTTCACATGCCCATATGACACCTGCGTCGTGATGTATGTGGCCAGGCGTGCACACCCGCACCCCACGCACCCCCACACTACCAAGGCATAGTGAGATTTTGCAGCTTCTAAGGAATTGTATGCTCATTTGGACTATCTCTTATTTTTTTTAGATAAAATGAAATTTCTGGGTACTTGGTTTTGAAGCCAATTGGAGCAGAGAGATGCTCCTTGGGTCTAACTGTTGAAAAGACCGATCAGCTCTGTCCTATGGAATGTACTGAGGTTACGGAAACTTCCAGATCCGGCCGTCAACAGCATGTGACTACTGAGCAGTGCAAAGGTGGCTTGTACAACAGGAGGGCACATTTATTGTACTTTATTTACTTTTCATGTATTCAATTTATTTAGGTTTAAGTGGCCACATGTGGCTATCAGCGGCCCACATATCCACCAGCCATTTATGTGAGAATTTGCCTCTGGCATCCAACACCCTCCTTGCATCTCCTGTGTGTCTCAGAAGGCGTCTTCCCATACAGCAACCCGGTTCCAAGCCAGAGGACTCCGGTTCCACTGCATTTGATTAGGGAATGTGCGTTGATCGAGCATGTGCCAAGTATAATGTTGGCACTGGACACCCAAAGGTAGTGGAGTCCTGGCCTTGTGTGTCCCCCCCAGACCACACCTCACACTCCCCCCGACTCCTACCCGATCCCCATGACACCCCATGGCTTCCACCAATGTGCGTTTCTTCTGGTCTGACCTCCACATGACATTTATCCATTCACATCAATATCAATCGGTCAGAAATACTTTAACCCTCGTTCACCAAGGGTGTATTCAATCAGGTCCCCACAGAAAGGAGCCTTCAAATTTGTAACTGCCACTCGTACTCAATGGACTGACCCCAAGACATGTGGAAGAAGTTTCTCTGGGGAATAGAAAGTCTCTACATAGGCAAAAGTGATTTTAAAAAAAGCAACTATCAGCAATTTTCATCCCTTCTCTTAACTGATAGTTAACTTAATGCCCCATAGAAATCATCCATTTCTTCTAGCTAATAGATAAAAAGTAAATTAGGACACTTTTATAGAATGGGTTTCCCGGAAGAAGCCCGTGAGCTGCAAACTGATTTTTGTGTTTGGACTTGCTTCTGCAAGGACTCTGGAAATAGGGAAGTTGGTGTTGGCAGGTCTCTGGGAGCTGAATATTTCTTCTTGTCCCCCATCATCCATGGGAGCAGGCTGACCCTGGAGGAAAGCACATCCCAGGAGCTTCCTTCCCTCCAACCAGCAGCCTGAGACTCAGGAAAATGGAACCAGAGGACACATATGCAGTTTTCTGATGGCATGTGCACAGACATTTTCGAAAAGTCCTGCAGAAGCCCTTGGGGGAGAAATTCGTGAAATGTAAGGCAAATGACAATCTAAACAAAACAGCAATGTGACTATCACACTGCTCTTTTCCTTCATCAGAACGATGAGAACTGGGCAGAAAAGGTGCTTGGGTCCTGCGACCAGTGGGTTTTCATTTCCAGGCATCTAAGAAGCGATGTTCCGACACTGGAGAGCATTGTCACCGGATGGAGCTCTAGGCCTGAGCCTTTGTCCACTCACTGTTGCTCTTTAAACCCACTCAGGAAGCTGAACCTACGCCAGATCATCAGCTGGAGTCAGTGATCCACGAGGCAGCTTCACCTGGTGGCCAGACAATGCCCAGCCAGCGATCAACTGAGTCTTGGGAACTGGAAATCCATGCAAATGCTCCAAGGAGAGAGGACGGGGGAAAAGGGTCCCAGTGGGCATGTTCACAAAGTCATGCATAATTTAATTTAGTTTAGCATGGCCACATTTTACTGTAATGCAACTTGACTACATCTGGGGTGTCCACTTAAGTCCAGGCCATGCAAAATCACGCCAACATGCTAGGCAACTGCCTGAGTCTCAGCATCACCCTCTTTTTGCATTTCAGTAACGATGTAAAAACAGCAAGTTTGCTTTTCCAAGTAAATAGAACATGTATTCCAGTCCCCAGAGTGCATCCACAGAGAGCCCACCTCCGGCCATACCCGAGAAAGACCACCACGGATGCGTTCCTGAAATCGCAGGCTTTGTATTCTCCGGCGTTTGGGAGTTTGTGAAGAACTTACGAGTTTGCAGCAGGGAGCTGGGAATAAAGTTTCTCACAAAATAATCCAACAGAGGTAAACATTTAATATTCTTGCCTGCTGTGGGCAGAGCCAGAAATAGATGTTACATTAGGTACCTGATTTGGAGGGGGAAATTGGTGGGCAAGGATTATTTTAAAGATCTGATACCACCGTGAGTTGGTAACAAGTAATTCTTTAAAGGAAATCAAAATTGCGCATCCTCCTAATAATCCTTCAAAGGGCATGGCTAAGACAGATTTGGAAGGAAGTGACTTCCTTCCTTCATCCCTCCCTCCCTTCCTTCCTTCCTTCTTTCCTTCACCTCTCCTTTCTTCACTCATTTTTTCTCAATTTAATAACATTGCAATTAAATAATTTCTGTAAGATACATAACGCTACAGAGCTTTTGAAAACATAAAAAGGCAATAATAATAAAAATAGGCACGAAAACCGTGCACGTTCCAAATTAAACTCCGAGGACTGAAGTGAGAGTAGGAGCCACCTGGAGATTTCCGTAAGGAAGAGTGTTACAGAGGCCGCGCATGCTGCTGGAATCCTCCATCTCTTCCTCTGCTCTGTAGGGCCTTCATTAGCAGCAGCTCACTGACCGAGTCCACAATTGAAATGTTTCCACTTTACTGAATGTACTGAAAATCTGGGCAGGAAGAAAAAACTTGCAAATAAATATACGAGGTCTGTCCAGCAGGTATCCAGCCATGTAGTAGGGAAAATAGAGACATTTACCGAAGAAGACACAAGCAGCACTGTACACAGGACAATGACGCCTCAGTCCCCTTCAAAGTAGGCACCTTGGGACCTCACACAGTTCTCCTAATCGCCATCAGCTGCCCTGTCATATTTTCCTGAATCTCATCGATGGTCTGAAATCTCTTCCCTTTCAAAGGTGGTTTTAGTTTTGGAAAAAGCCAGAAGTTGCAGGGCGCCAAATCTGAGCGGTAGGGGGGCTGAGTCACCTGGGTGATTGGATGTTTCACCGAAACACTCCGCACGAGACGTGAGCAGGAGTGGGCACATTGTCCTGAGGAAGCTGCCAATCAGCAGGTGCCCGTAGCTGCTGCCTTCCGAATCATCCATATAGTTTCCACAGAGGAATGTTCAAGGCTCATGCAAAATTTGATGCAGATTCATGGCTCTATTTGCTCAGTCATTTTTAATGCAATGGCCACGCAGTGCCCATGCTCACTCAATGGCACCCACGGGGTGGAGGCGAGTGACCTGAGTGCACCTGGGTTTCAGTGTAAGACAGCAGCTTCCTGCGGAGGCCTCAGTACCCAGGAAATCTCATGCCTCCCTGTAAGCTGTCTGTCAAGCCATTATTTTGTTCCAACAATGATCAAATAGCAACTTCCGCATACAAGAGGGGAGGCTTGGCTATCGACTTCTCCACGCGGCATTCGACAAGGCTTACTGTTGTTGCTCTTCAAGCTGTAGCTTGAGGTGGCCAAGACGATTTGTGGCAAGTACCACTCTCTGCTTTAGGGAATTTAAGCAGAAAAGAATTTTTTGGGGGGATGCAGGCAGCTCAGTCTTTGGAAGGAGTGCAAAACTAGAGCCAGACACCTATTTCCAAGAGCAACTCCTAAAAGCACAGCAAAGAATCAGCCTGATGAAGGAGCTAGTCTTTTATCAATAGACACCTTCCAAAGCTGCCTGCAAAGTCATGCCACCTCTGTGTTCCACAGGAGACCGCCCTTGCACCTGAACCCTGGGAGAAGCTAGACATGGGTTTTCTTTGTGTTTGTTTGCTTCGTGTCGTCCATAGTGCCGTCAGAATTACAATGAGAGGAAAAACAAAGAAGAAAACAAATGAAGATGTGATGCTTCAAAGATTTTAAGCAGCAGCACATGGCACATATGTATTGATAGCAAAGGAGCAACCCATCACTCACGGCCATTGGCTTTAAGGTTGATTTAAAGATGAACAATGGGGGGTGCATTTTCCTTTGGGAGGTTTGGGAGAGAACCCATTGTCTGGGGCGATCCTGACTGATGATTCTTATTTGCATCTTTCTAGGATAAATAGCCTATCCCAGGGAAATTCACGAATTTGCTTTTTTGGCAGTTACCGTGAGAGAAAAGCAGATTCGCAGCCCAAATCTTAATTGCTACTCAGGCAATTACACTGTCTTCTAAAACTTTAATGACTTGACGGGACACAGAGGCATTACAGATGTTTGCATTAGGAACATAAATAAACACAACGCGGTGACCAGCACTTCTCTGGGGCAGAGATAAAGACGCAAAGGGAAAGAGCAAAGGGGGGAGGAGGAGGAGTGAGAGGAAAAAACGTCCTTCTTTGGAAAAAATGTGGAAGTGCATTTCTGAAAGGAAGAAAACCATTGTGGTTACTGACAGTTCTTTTCAAAGAAAATCATGGAAGTGAACCCCTTGTTTTCGTAGACATATAAACCACGCACTTACTAAAAGTCCAAGCAGGATGTGCCGTGAACTTAGATCTCAGTAAACTGACATCATCCCCACTGGCTGGAGAGTACCAGGCGGCAGGGTGAGCGAGAGTCTTGTTCTAGAAAAGGGTTTGTTGGCATTGGCGATGTTGATTTCCCCACTCCAGCACCTCCTGGCCCTTTTCATTCATTTCTATCACACTCCTGAGACCCGCAGGTCTGTGAGTTTGTGATCCTCAAAAATTTGAGGACACAATCCCTTTCTTTCTGTCTGTCTCTCTCTCTCTCACTTTCTCTCTTTTCAAATGACGGCATCTGTGGCCCGGATATTTGTTTCCTGCACCTGTGGGAAAGGAAAGGAGTTCTCTGTGCTTTCACGCTTCGGAGGATGCTCAGCAGCACCCCTGACCTCCATCTGCTGGGTCCCAGTCACAAGGTGCCTGCTCCCCACCACACCTTGTAACAACTGAAAAACGTCTCCAGCCACCATCAAAGGTCCCCTGGGAGGGAAGACCACCCTCGTGCATTTGAGAATCTATTTTTAGATATCAAGTCAAAGCAAAAATTCTTCATCTTGGTCTTACTCTATTATATTTAAAAACAGAGAAAAATGAATAGCGTGTTTTTTTTCCCTTTCTTGTTTCAAAATCACTACCCCAAACATCAAGTTATCCCTCCAGGACCTATCCATCAAACTGACAAAGACAGAGTCAGATCAGTCGGCTCCTCTGGCTGAAGGTGAAGAGGACATTCATATTTTCGGCACCCTGTTCACCCTGCTAGGACTTCTTTCCTATTGGTCTCTTGTAGCCACGGTCTCTTCCCATCTGCTTGCATCTAATTCACACAATGTGCTTCTGCGAAAACTCTCTTCCACCTTCAGCAAATGTCTAATTTCACTTGCATGGTGTTTTCTTCAGAAAGACTGGACTTACTATCAATAACGCAAGACATGCCCAACACTAGAAGATTAGAAAATGTGTTTTTTTAAATGGCCATGGCAGATTGTTCGTTAAGGAACCAAATTACATATATCCTTCATGCATGCGTAGTTGCTCGTAAGAGCATCTTGCCTGCTGTATTATGTGTTACAAAGCATAAATCACTAACATATTTGTATCTAAATAAACAGTTATGCTGACGCTAGACACCTTTGGTCTTGTGCAGGTCCGTGTTTCTTCTAAAGTCTCGGCCACATTTAAAGCTCTTAGTTAAGACACAGAGTGAAACAGCAACTGAAAACGATGTATTGTTTTGTGTCTGTAGCATTTGGACAGCAAGGAGGACTGGGTGGAATCGATGGGACAACCTCCGTTTTCCTGGTCTTGAACACTTTGCTCACACGTCCACAGAAAGAATGACTGCAAACCACATCTGACATCCTGGGGACCGCATCGGCGAGTAATTACTTTTCCAGACCCTGTTACGAGACCATTTGAAGCTGCTGGCAAGCCAAGTCTCTGTCCTTCGAAATCACTCTTGAAAGACGAGCTTCCAGGTGTCACTCAGCAGGACGTTTACCGTGGGAGACATGCACTTCCTCTGAAGTATTGACGGGTGCCTTCCGGGTGGATCAATCCCCATGCATCGCTAACCACAAACAACAAGGCACCTTTGCACGGGGCCACAGTCAGCCTGGTCGTAGCTAAGCCTGCGCTGGGGTCTGCTCAAAGCCAAGGTTCCTAGGGGCGCGGGCGATGGTTGGCTCTGTCTGATGAGCCATCGCGTGAACACACGGACGGTGTTTTCTTCTACCAGAAATGTTTGGTGTTGCTCCCGCTGACCTCCAGTTTGCCTTTTCCTGAGGAATGGGCCGTGACTCCAGGGGCCGAGGCGGGCGGCAGCCAGCTGTAACCACGTTTTGCCATTCTTGCTAGGTCCCCAAGTGTTCAAAGTTGCAAGGACACCCTTCCGTTTTCCCCTTCTTCGCTGTCCATCAGCTGGCAAAATAACACATGTGATTGGCAAGATCGATTCCTTACGGACTTGCCATGCCCTTTGGTGGCAGGAGTTGTGGCTTCCATACCAAATCGATTCTGTGAAATGAGATGTTCTCATGTCTGGACTTGTGAACCTTGAGAACAGGGACACCTACTAAGAAGAGCTGGCGGCTGCTGGGCTCACATTCTAGCAGAGCCCAGCAGCCATTTCTGCACAGGTGTCTGCCCCACACAGCGGTGCTCCAGGGAGCAGCCTGCGCTGAACTGCCTGCCTGCTCGGGGCTTCTGCCCTCTGAGCGGCCCTTAAAGCGGAGCTCCTGGAACTGTATTCTAACCAGTAGGACTGAGACTTCCCCCATCCAATCAGAGCTGTGCAGCCCTGACCAATCAGAGTGGTTCTATGTGAACCAATCAGGATAGTCTCTGCCTTTTTGTTTTGGACCCACCAATCAAATGGCTAGGATTCAGAGTGTTCATTTGCATGAGAATGGACCCATCGGGGATCAGGGGCCGGACTTGTGTGCACATAAGTCAGCTCCCCTGGGCTCTGGGAAGGTGCTGTCCCTTTTCACTGATGACCGTGACCTACCTTCTCCAGCTGAGCTGCACACTGAAGATGTCTCGCTGGCCTGGGGCAGGGCAGCTGGCCTTGGCCCTGGGGCTGCCTCACAGCTGTGCTGCCTCCGAGCTGCACGACTGGGCACCGAAGAAAGTTTCCCTCTTCGGGGCACCCGCACTGGGAATTCCTGTCGCTGCTGACTTGGCTCCAACCGCCGAGGGCTGGCAGACTGGAACGCTTCCCCCAATTTTCTCACCCACTTTCTCCCAAGGCCCTTTCTCTCCATCCCTCGGGGAAGTCAGAACCTGGGGATTAGATGACAAATGAGAGGGCGCACAATCATTCCATCTTGGGCCAAATTGCGTCGCTAGGACTCCTGGTGTGTTTGTTTATATTTCCCTGTGGATTCATTCTCAAACTACAATTTAAGAGGGGAAAAAAAAACCAAACACATATCGAGTGTTTCCCCAGAGAGGAGGAGAGCTCTCCCTCGGGCGTGCTGTGTCGGAGAAGATACTGGAATCCTCGGCTGTCTTCTCCGTGTTAGACGTGGGGTGGCCGCTGAAGTGTTGAGCTCCCAGCTCGCCCTCTGGACCTGGCCGGTTGTGCCTGCCTCAGTGTGGCTCGTCTTGTCCACCTCAGCGTCATCCTTTTGACCTTCCCTACAGACGGACATGTGGACACGGCCGCCATTCCTCCTGCTCAGTTTCATCTGCAAAAGAGCACTGTACTCTCTAAAACTCAGGAGGGCCTACGGTCTCCCAGGCACTCTTCTAGCACTTTCCACAGGTAGCTTAGCCAATACGGACAGCATCCTGATTAAAAAAAAAAAAAAAAAAAAAAAAAAAAGAACTTCAGCTCTTACGAGCACAGAGAGGTGAAAACTGACTGGAAATGTTCATGCTACTTAGAGGAGGAATGGTCATGGGACACGCAGGCACATCACCTGTGCACCTCACAGCTGCCCCACGACACCCCCACCCATTACCCTCCGCGCCGCACACATGGCTCGGCCTACCAGGTGTCCGTGGGCGGCTTAGCTCGTTGACTCATCACTGCGTACGGAGTATGGATCAGACGCCAGGGTCTGTGCAAGATATCGGGAGAATTGGACAGACAGGTTTCATGGACCCACAAGGCCACTGTGCCGATGCTATTTTTCTTTGCATTATATGGTCTATCGAGAAGCTGGAAGAAGTTATACCCAAACCACAGGTCTGATTTCGTTTTGAATGGTTAGCCTGTCTCTCAAGGCTGTCTAGGCTGGCCACAATCTCCTCTGCTCGGGACCAGGCTACTCCTCAGCCTAATTTGAGACACTACCTTTTCCTTGGCTGTCACATTTCTCTTACTCCAGAACAGTCTTCTATGTCTTTCAGAAACAGATGACCCAGGGCTTGTTTTCTCAGCTCCTATAGTGAGGCTGTGTCTACAGAAACAGTCACCAGAGAAAATCTGTTGGTGATGAAAGATAAGAGTTCCCCTGTCAGCCAGGAAAATGAGGAATTCCAGACAATTTCGTCCTTGATCCACACTGAGCCTCTCAACCTACTCCCTTTTGTCAGATATTCGTTTCTCGCATGAATCGTTCATCCACTTTTGTTGACGGCCAACAGGCAGGAAGACGCTATGAATGGACCCAGAAATGCCCAAGGTACGTAGGGGTGTTGGCAGACTCAGTCTCTCCCTATCCTATGGGGTAGATATGGTGACGAGGAGACAGTAGCAGGGAAGGGACAGGGAGGGAAAGGAAGGGATGGATTTATTGATTATAGGAGAACCCTGTAAGCCGTGTGTTTTTCCAGGAGACTGGGCCACCACGGTAACCAGAGAACATGCTTGCTTTGGGAAGTGTGGCCAGGTCGCCCCATGAATCCAGCACCTACAACTGATCCCCTTCACTGCAAAGCAGAGACCCCAGGGCACCTACTTCTCTCAGTATTTAAGAAGTCAGTGAAAAGGATGCTAAGGACGAATCACTCACAATGGGGTGACCACGTTCCCCATGAGTGTGAGGCTGCAACTTCAGGCAAACGTACGAATGCTGCTTTTTAGGCATTGTGTGGGAAGTTCTTGCTTCTTGCTCGGGCGTGCATGCCGATCCACGGTCATGTCCAACCTCCTGGGCAGCAGGAGTTTTCCACTTGCCGGTGATTTCAGCCTCAGAGCAATTCTCTAGGGCAGGCGTTGTGATGTGCTGCCATTTCACAGGCGACAAGACTGAACTTGCAGAGATGCTAAATCAGCCGCTCGGCTCGTGGGCGCCACGACCGTCGCTGACACGGGATGCTGTGTCTGCGTTCCCTCCCTGCGTGCATGACGACAGCAAAGCCTGCTGTATACACTTCTGAGGACTCGCTGCTTCAGCTGTGGCGTTAACCGGGTGTCACGGACGGCCACCGGCAGGGAACACGTGGCGAGTCAGTCCATGCACCACTGAGGCTCATCTCTGTAGGGGCCTCATCCGCCAGCAGCGCTTAAGTGCATGAGACGTCTCTCACGGACGCAGTGCGGTCATTCCCTTGATTGTTGGACTTCTTTCAAAAAGTGTGTCTGTGCTTTCAGAAAGCTATGCCCCGCGCACCACTGTGCAGACGGCGGTGTCCCGACCGCGTGCCCTGAGGCACCGGTTTCCTCCGTGGGCGGGGGCTCGGTGGTTGCCAGCGCCCTGCGGCTCAGCCCCGAACGCTCGCTCCCGTGTCACAGGCACTTCTGCCTCCTTCCCGCACCGGGCGAGCTGCAGGGAGCCTGCAACGTGGGGTGCGGGGTGACGCCTCGGGCTAGTTTGCAGCTACACAAAGAGCCACTTGCCTTCCCAAAGGGGAGTGATAGCAGCAGCCCACCCCAGAACGGTGGTCCTGAAATACACTCGTGCGGGATGCACGCCGGTTTCCTCGGCTGCCGTCCCTGTTGGTGGGTTGCCCCAAGCCGAACTTGTCTCACCAGGACAGACCTCACCGAGCCCATCAAAGGAGCGGCTGGAGCCCCGCAGGGCCTGGGTCCACCCCTGTGCCCTTCACCTGCTCGCCTTCAGGACCCGTGAAAACCAGCCAGTCCCGAGGTCTTTGACCCACGTCCTCAAATCCATCCGTGTCCTGTCCCCAGTTAGAGACGCAGAAAATGGTCGTGTTCCTCTCCCATTTAAGAGCCTTTAGTAAACTTCTCAGTGTTTTAGGATAAAGACCGAAATCCAGGACACTGCTGCCCCTTACCCAGGCCTCGTGCTTGCCGCCCGGGACCCCTGCACCTGAAGTTGCCTCTTTCTGGAGGAATCACGCAGCCACCTTCTCCCAATGTGACTACAAGCCCCCCCCCCCAGGGCAGGGGGTGGATCTGTGCTAGGTCCACCTTTGTGGTCTTGGCCATGAAATCCCTGGGACCTGGCCCAAGGTGAGTGCGCAAGTGTGTACGCAGCTGTGGGCCTGCGGGGACACGCGCGCACACGCGTGATGGACGACAATGCAAAGTGTGTACGGCTTCCCTATTTTGTTTATCAGATCACCGCCTGGCACATGGAGTGCTTGATCCATGCGTGTGAATCACTAAATGTTACCTGCCGTTAATTATTTTTATCACCAGAGCAAGTGTTTGGTAAATTACTATCGAGACAGTTGGACTAGGGGCCTGTGTCACCTGTCACTCCACAGCCAAGTGCACACGTGGCCCTGTTAGCGTTCGGCTCCCTTTCAACAATGACACTTTGCAACAGCAAGGATGACCAAACTGCAATCCCAGATCAACAAGCAAACGTGCAAATGGTGAGAAGTATTTCCGTGCCAAAACAGGCCACCCAGCTGTGGCGCGGACAATGCTCGCCTTCCCAGGTGCCACACTGAATGCGGACATGGCACCTGAACAGGAGCAGGAGGGGGAAATGCCGGCCGTCCCCTGAGCCAGGCCTGGGAGGAACGTGGGCAGAGAGAGGCATGCAGTTTCAGGGGGCACAAAAACTCAGTGATGGAGATGGGTATTTTAATGCAATAACTTTGTAGAATTAAGAATTAATGCAAAACATGCATGATGAACAGAATATCAAAATTTGGAGAAAATGGGGACAACTATAATTGAACAATTAAAAAAATTTTTAATTGAAGTAAAGACCACGTCAGTATTATTGAATTTCCTTTTGCATTAGGGTCCAATTTGGTGAGTCACTGCATGTCCCTGACCTTCTGTTTATTTAAAAAATTTTTAAAGATTTTATTTATTTATTTTTAGAGAGAGGGGAAGGGAGGGAGAAAGAAAGAGAGAAACATCAATGTGTGGTTGCCTCTCGCCTGGCCCCCACTGAGTATCTGACCCACCACCCAGGCATGTGCCCTGACTGGGAATCGAACTGGCAACCCTTCGGTTCTCAGCCCGCGCTCGATCCACTGAGCTACACCAGCCACGGCTTTATTTAAAATTTTGATGTTTCTATTCTTTGTGGATATTTCACATAAACTTTCATTAAAAAAAAAACCAAAATAGATATTGCATTAAAATATCTGTCTCAGTTGCTGAGTTCAGCTGTGCCTTGCAGGCAAACGCTCACCTCACTCGCCTTCATCAGCCCTGTCCCCAGGTCCCACGAAAAACACCCTGTCTGAAATTCTGGCAAATCCTCCAAAAATGTCTGGCAGGAAAAGAAATTCCACACCCCGGGAAAATAGCCTTTTTAAAGAAAAGACTCATAAAGATAACACCTATGCTCACAGCGCACCTGAACGACGCATTCTTTTCTCCCCAAAGAATCTTAGGGCTGAAATCGAAGGGAACTACACGGACATCTGAATAATTAATTGGTGTCCAAGCCTCAGACCTGGGTAGCCAATTAAGGCATGTGAGTGTCGGCCAGGTGCCCAGGGTCTGCTGGCAAGGCATTCTACGGGCCCAAACCGGATTCTCATCTGAGAATAACAGTCCTCAGCGGAAATCGCGGGCCTCGGCCAACCTAGTTTCGTATCTATTAATCAACAACATTCGGGCAGCTGGACATCGAGCGGAACTCTCAGGGTGCCGTGGTTTTTGTCAACGTCGTAAATGTTAACATTTGGCGAACTGCCCACCGTCATCTGACCAAGATTCGCATTCCCGAGAAGTTTCAAATCCGTGCTTGCTGCAGGGTTTCTTTGCTTTTATGTGTGTAGACGGCTCTCCCTGAATATCCCTCGTGTCCCTAACAGCCACCCTCTCATTCACATCATCATGCCATGAGCTGAGACTAACTTGCACCCTAAATTTTACACTGTTCACCATTTCAGGGCATAATTACCGTTTATGGCCGTACGCGTGGGCCTTGACTAACCCAGGCCTTTCAGGCACTTGGGGGATTAGAACATTTCCCTGCTTTTATAACCAACTTACCTGGCTTTAAAATGAAACTGCTAACAAAGTGTTTACACTGGTCTTAGGGCCTAATCTTTAAACACTTCCATTTGCCGTGGGGTGGAGCAAGGCGCAATGCAAAATTAAAATCCCCGAATCGCACTGTTTCTGTTCTTTCTCATCCTTGTTAATGTGCACATTGTTCTCTAAGGAACTGTATTGGATCGGAGAGATGCTTTTTTAAAAAATCCACTCTGTGTGAGAATTTCACAGATTTCTAACAGAAGGTAAAAGTGAGGGTTTTTTTTTTTTTTCTTGGCAGATGAATGGAATACAAAACACCAGATTGATTTTCTGGGCATGATTCTCGGAATGAGAAAAACATAGAGTCACATCTTGTAGGTGAGAACGAAAAAAACTCCCAAATCTCGTGAATCATGTGTAATATGCAAATGCCAAGCCAGCGAGTCTTTATCTCCGAGAAAACGTAGTAAGCAGAAGTTGTACATTTGATTTTTCTTCAACGTTCTCCTTCCAGCTTCGTAGCCACTCCATGTGCAGCACTCGTAACCTCTGGTTTTAATCATGTCTTTCCACGTGTTCTACTTGGATGAGTCTGGTGAACATGTCGTCAGCTCATCACTCACGTCTGGGACACAGAGCCCGCCTGTCACGTGTGTGACACATGCAAGCTGCTCCGCGCACGTGTGGGAACGTGTGTTCACGCCCACATGCCTGCCGCTTCCGGGGAAGGCCGGTGGCGTCCTCCTCACCGGGGCTTCTCCATCAGCCTCCCTCCCTGCAAAGAGCCTGTTTTGGTTCCTGCTACATAACTTTCCCTCTTCCACCCAGCTCTGCACTTTCCGGAATTGCACATTTGCCTGATGATGCCCCGGGCCTGTCCGTGTGCGTCCCACGTCCAGGACCAATGACACCGCCGTGGAGGCCCATGACCACGTCCTCCTCTGCACCCGCTCTGGGCCAGGACCGAGGCTCTGGGCTCTCGTTTCTCCCCGTCTAGCTGTGTGGTTTCCCAAAGCCCACGCAGTGGTAACCAGGAGCCTCTGCAGTGGGCAGGGCCATTTGCAGGGTGCATTTCCCGTGGTCACTGCAGGCCACGGTGTCCTCTGCTCTGAGCGGATCTGAGTGGACAGACTCACATCTGTGACAACAGCCCCTTGGTGACCTCCGGGCATTGGGCCCTCAGCATGGCCCTGCTGGGTGCACCCTGAGGCAACGGGGCAGTGGCCACCTCGCCATCCTGTCCCACGTGTCCCCACACTGAGAGTCTTCTCATGCTGGCCCAGGAGTCTGCACGCCAGGTGCCATGGCTTGTTCCCTGAGCTTTGCCCAAAATGCGTCCCCAGGCCGGGTCCCTGGGTGTCCTCAGCTCTGGGCACCTGAACTCGGTCCCACCCAGCACGGGCCCTGCTGCCTGGACTACACCTCTGGGGGCTGAGAGTCGGGGTGAGACGTGGGGAGAGTTGGGGAAAAACAGCAGCCTCCCCCCTTTGTTGCCCAACTCAGGCTGATCTGGACGCGCCGTGAGGGGCTGGGTGATGGGCAGGGACAAATCAAATCGCAGACGCAAGTTCCCCTCACGTTCTAGGGCCACTGCCGCTGTCCCCACAAGGTCCTATGAGCACAGACAGCAAGCATGTTCCTACAGCCCATGGCGGGCTCAGACACCACTGCTCCTCTCTGGCTTTTTGTTTTATATCCTCAGTTTACGCTTTTGTCTTCGTTGTCTCTTTTTCCATTTTCTGTATTCTTAGGCTGAATGGCTGTTTCACTGTGTTTCCGCCTGTCTGCCTTTCTCCTGCCCCCATGCAAGCACTTCCGTCTGTAAGTTTCTCTCTGATTTCACCGGGTGCCACTCTGCTAATTTTGACATGTGAGAATGTTTCGTTTTTTCCACTTCCATTGGCATTACTACATTCACTTTTACCCACTGCTATGCAGCACTACATTTCAATTGTGAAACGATACGGGATTCAATTGCATTTTCATTTGACTTCCAATTTAATTTTGTGTTCAGAGTAGGTTCTCTGCCTGCTGGCTGCCATTTAGTGTGTGGAGACCTGACTTAGCATGTAGATGTGTTCTCTGCATGTTCATGTTTCAGTATTATATACAGTCTCCAGTCGCTGGGCCAAAGTTTCCTTATATATCCATGATATCAACATGTTAATTGAGGTACTTAAATCATGTGTCTTTTGCTTCCCCCCTTCATTCCATCTTTACAACATTTTTGACTCCCTGTTCCAATTGTTTACAGACAATTGTAAATCTATCAATATCTCCTTGTGGTTTTCACTTTCCTTTCACTTTGAGAACTATTGTTAGTTGCATACAAGTTTACAAACTTTATCATATCATCTAAACCTGCGAATGAAATTTATTTGTGTGTGTTCTATGTGTCCCTGCTTGTCTCTATTAATGATATTTGCCTTAAAATCCCTTTCCTGTCACAGCAATAGTATCATCTCGAATGTTCTTTTCAAATCGTTTTAGCTCGGGGTCCTGAGCTTCCGGTATGCGTCCCGTGCAGGCATGTCAAAGATGTATGTGCCTTTTAAATTCCATACTAATGATGCATATTTTTCTGTTGGAGGGTGTACCTTATTTCCACATGCGGTTATTCAGGATCGTCCATAAAACACCCCTTAATGCCATCAGCTGTCTAAAATCCTACAAACTGGGCATGAGGTGCGCATGTTACTCAGAGCTTCACCTCCCGGGGGTGGCAGTTCTGGGTCAGGTGACTGGCGGGGCCAGCAGCATGGTTTCTATTGACCGACACTATGGATGGGTGCCCCACTGATTGGTGGAATCTTGGGTGAGCAGGCCAAGAGAATATTGTAACCTATACATACTTTCTTATCATTTTACTGTGCCCAAGTCCCCCCCCCCCATAAAAGCTGCGATGAAAACAGACTGTATATCTAGGTTTGCATGAATTACAATTTAATACGAATATAGCGACGACTCCATCGCAGGAGCAGTGTCAACAAGCATGCTGAAAATTAGAGGTAAGCAAAGTGAAACGCAATTACTGGAGCATAAGAGCAAATAAACAGGCCGCAAAGATGAGTGAAGCATTAAATGCACATCAGACACCATTCCTCGCCTGTCGTACTGGGGGGAAATACTAAATTTTGGCAAGTCATAGGCTTTGGAGAGCGCCACCCCCCCACTGAGCCTCATACCTTCTTAGTTGAGATGCAACCTAGGATAAATCTTCGTAATGCAACTCACACACACGTATGTACATGTGTGTGCAATGCGTGTGTACACTCACACATTCATTTAAAAACGTCATTTTCTAATTTCAGCAACCGCACTTTCACAAACTATAAGCAAAAAAGCCCAATCAGCCTCAGTCCAGGAAAAGTAGTCGATGACAGAGTCACTCCAGGAACGACTTTGATGACCAAGTCAGTCTAGGGGAAAGAAGTCAATGACCGAGTCAGTCAGGCAAAATAAGTTGATGACCGAGGCAGTCAGCAGAAGGAGTTGACGGAGAGGACTGCAATGTCAGGGGAGTGAAAATGTCCTATGAGGAAGTCACTCCAAGCAAAACATTCATAATGTGATGGCAGGCAGTCGATGATCCCCTGAAATTGCGGAAACCAGCTGACTACCCAGTCAACCCACGAAAACCATGACTGAGTCAGTCCTGGGAAGAATTGAAGACCAAGCCAGCTGAGGGGAAACAAGTCAATGACCGAGGAGACAGTCCAGGGAAAAGAAGTCGATGACTGAGCCAGATGGAATAAGTCAATGACTGAGTCACACAGGCAAAACAAATCGATGACTGAGTCAGGCAGGATAAGTTGATGACTGAGATAAAACAAGAGGACAGAGGAGCCAGGCCTAACAAGTTGATGACCGAGCCAGTCAGGCAAAACAAGTTGACAACCTAGTCATAGGAGGGTGGGGGGAAAGGGCAGGGAGAATAGATGAAGATGACTGAAATCTCAGGTGAATGAAAATAGCCTAGAGGAAATCACTCCAAGAAAAACTAGGGCCAGGGTTGGAAGGCAGTGTTGGGGACACCTGCACGCTGCCTGGTCACGGGGTCATTTGCTCACCTCCCGAATTGCAGCGATATGCTGACTTCTGCTCCCTTTAAGGGTGTCGGGGGCTGTGAGATGTCAGTGTAGAGGGAGGGAGTCAGGCCTAGCCAGGCGTAGCTGTAGGGTCCAGCTGCCTGGGGCTCCCGATGATCCCCTGGACTCGTGAAGAACTGCTGATGATCGAGTCAGTCCAAGAAAACAATGAGTCAATCCTAGAAAGAATTGAAGACTAAATCAAGGGAAACAAATCAATGTCTGAGGAGCCAGTCCAGACTAAAGAGGCGATGACTGAATCAGACAGGCATAACAAGTCAATGATCCGAGGCAGGCATGATAAGTCAATGCCCGAACCAGTCAGGCATGCTAAATTGATAACCAAATTAAAAGAAAACTGCTTAAGACCAGTAAGAGGAAGTAAGTCACTGATAATAAAGGCAGTCCAGGGAAAAACAAGTCAAGGACCAAGACAACCAGGCAGTATTAATCAATGACTGACTCACACAGGCAAAACAAGTTAATGAAGGAACCACTCAGGCAAAATAAGTTGATCACCGAGTCAAACATGAAAAATAAGTTGATCAGTGAATCAGCTGGGCAAAGCAATGACCGAGTTGGAGAGGCAAGAAATAAAAATAAAAAAATAAAGAATATTGATGATTGGTTGTCATAGGAAAAAGTAGATGACCAAGTCAGCCACTGACAGTTGATGCAGATGACTGAAATCTCCCCAGCCGAGGGAACAGCACCTATGGGCACATCACTCCAAGAAAAACAGTTAAGAATGAGATGGCACACTGGGAGTGATCTCCCAACTCCATGGGAAGCAGCCCACAACCCAGTGTCTCCACGGAAAGTGTGAATAAGCCAATGTAAGGGAAATAGTTGATGGCACCCTCAGCCCAGGGCACCTAATGATAACGGACTGGCCAAGGGACAAGTGTTGATGACCAAATTAGTGACGGGAAAACAGCCGAAGGTGAAGTCTGCCCAGGAAAGAGAGTTGGTAACAGGCGACTATGTGAACAGGTAATCAAGTCAATCCAGGAAGATCTCGATGCCCAAATGACATGGAAATCCCTAGTAAATAGAAAACAGTAGATACCTGTGTCATTCCAAGGAAAATGGTTAAAGAGATGACACCCAATGATTCTGTCCGTCCCGGAGCAGAAAACTGAGACTGGAATCGCCCCACGGAACTTAGTCGATGACTGAGTCAGGTCAGGGGCAGCCGTCTGTGATGGAATCAGTCCAGGGAAAACCAGTCGATGACCAAACCAGTCAGGGGAAATAGTTGAGGGAGATGACTGCAGTGTCTGGCGAGAGAATAGCCTATGAGCACATGCCTCCAAAAAGCCCTTCCAACACTTAATAACGAAATGGCAGGCACTGATAACCCCTTAAGTGCATAAGAAACACCTGATGAAAATAGTCACTTTAAAAAAAACAATGATTGAGCTGGTTGAAGGAAAACAGGTGAAGACCTGTATGGGGCAATAAGTCACTGATGATAGACGCAGTCCAGGGAAAACAAGTCAAACACCAAGTCAGCGAAGCCAAGTAAATGGATGACTGAATCAGGCCGAACAAGTCAATGACTGAGTCAGTCAGGCCTAACAAGTTGAGCACCGAGGCAGGTAGGCCAAACAAGCGGATTGCCGAGCCAGACATAATAAACTGAACGCCGATCGATCCAGACAGAAGTAGTTGATGGTCGAGCCAGACATAGCAAGTCGATTGCCGATCGATCCAGGCAGAGGAAGCCGATTGCCGAACCAGGCTTAGCAAGCCAACCGCCGAGTGAGGCAGGCAGAAGCAGTGGATTGCCAAACCAGGCATAACAAGTTGATGACTGAGTAAGGCAGTCAAAACACGATGGCTCGCTCAGCCCAGAGCACCTAATAATTGGGTACTAGGCCAGGGGACAAATGTTGATGACCAAATTAGTGAGGGAAAACAACCAAAGATGAAATTGGCCCAGGAAAGAGAGTTGCTAGCAGGCAACTATGTGAACAGGTAATCAAGTCAATCCAGGAAGATCTCGATGCCCAAATGACATGGAAATCCCTAGTAAATAGAAAACAGTAAATACCTGTGTCATTCCAAGGAAAATGGTTGAAGAGATGACACCCAATGATTCTGTCAGTCCAGGGGCAGAAAACTGAGACTGGAATCGCCCCATGGAACTTAGTCGATGACCGAGTCATGTCAGGGGGAATCGTCTGTGATGGAATCAGTCCAGGGAAAACAAGTCGATGACCAAGCCAGTCAGGGGAAATAGTTGAGGGAGATGACTGCAGTGTCAGGTGAGAGAGAATAGCCTATGAGCACATGCCTCCAGAAAACCCCAAAACAGTGCCAGCCATTTCGTTAATAACGAACACCTGATGAGATAGTACATGAGAAACACCTGATGAGATAGTCACATTAAAGAAAACAATGATTGAGCTGGTTGAAGGTAAACAGGTGAAGACCCATAAAGGGAAATCAGTCAGTGATGATAAATGCAGTCCAGGGAAAACAAATCAAACACCAAGTCAGCGAAGCCAAGTAAATGGATGACTGAGTCAGGCCGAACAAGTCAATGACTGAGTCAGTCAGGCCAAACAAGGTGATTGCCGAGTAAGGCATAATAAACTGAGCACCGATCGATTCAGGCAGAACTAGTCGATGGTCGAATCAGGCATAACAAGCCGATTGTCTATCGATCCAGGCAGTAGAAGTCGATTGCCGAACTAGACATAACAAGCCAATCGCCGAGTGAAACAGGCAGAAGCAGTGGATTGCCGAACTAGGCATAACAAGCCAATCGCCGAATGAAACAGGCAGAAGCAGTGGATTGCCGAACTAGGCATAACAAGCCAAACGCCGAGTGAAACAGGCAGAAGCAGTGGATTGCCGAACCAGGCATAACAAGTTGATGCCCGAGTGAGGTCATCAAAACACGTATATTACTGAGTCAGGAATAACACATCAAGGACCGAGTCAGCTAGGCAGAGTATAACAATGATGGAACCACTTAGGCAAAATAAATCAATGTCTGAATGAGGCAAGATAAGTCAATGACCAAGTGGAGATGACAGACAAGCAGAAAAAGTGGATAATCGAGTCAGACGGGCATGACTGGCAGGTGAGCAAACCAGTCAAGCAGGATAAGTTCTTGAACAAGTCAAGAGAAAACTGCTGAAGACAAGTTAGGAGAAGTAAGGCGCTGGTAATAGTGTCAGTCTAGGGAAAACAAGTGAAGGACCAAGTCTTTCCAGGGAAAAATGTCAATAACTGAGATAGTCAGGCAATGTTAATCAATGATGCCTGAGTCACGCAGGCAAAACAAGTCACCGAAATAACCATTCAGGCAAAATAAGTTGAGCAATGAATCAGCTGGGCAAAGTAATGACTGAGTTGGAATGGCAAAAAATAAAAACAAAAAAATAAAGAATATTGATGACTGGTTGTCATAGGAAAAAGATGACCAAGTCAGCCACTGACAACAGTTGATGCAGATGACTGAAATCTCCCCAGCCGAGGGAACAGCACCTATGGGCACATCACTCCAAGAAAAACAGTTAAGAATGAGATGGCACACTGGGAGTGATCTCCCGACTCCATGGGAAGCAGCCCACAACCCAGTGTCTCCACGGAAAGTGTGAATAAGCCAATGTAAGGGAAATAGTTGATGGCACCCTCAGCCCAGGGCACCTAGTGATCAGGTACTAGGCCAAGGGACAAATGTTGATGACAGAATTAATGAGGGGAAACCAGCTGAAAGTGAAGTCTGCCCAGGAAGGAGAGTTGGTAACAGGCGACTATGTGAACAGGTAATCAAGTCAATCCAGGAAGATCTCGATGCCCAAATGACATGGAAATCCCTAGTAAATAGAAAACAGTAGATACCTGTGTCATTCCAAGGAAAATGGTTAAAGAGATGACACGCAATGATTCTGTCAGTCCAGGGGCAGAAAACTGAGACTGGAATCGCCCCACGGAATTTAGTCGGTGACCGAGTCAGGTCAGGGGCAGCCGTCTGTGATGGAATCAGTCCAGGGAAAACCAGCTGATGACCAAGCCAGTCAGGGGAAATGGTTGAGGGAGATGACGGCAGTGTCTGGCGAGAGAGAACAGCCTATGAGCACATGCCTCCAAAAAGCCCTTCCAACACTTAATAACGAAATGGCAGGCACTGATAACCCCTTAAGTGCATAAGAAACACCTGATGAAAATAGTCACTTTAAAAAAAACAATGATTGAGCTGGTTGAAAGAAAACAGGTGAAGACCTGTATGGGGCAATAAGTCACTGATGATAGACGCAGTCCAGGGAAAACAAGTCAAACACCAAGTCAGCGAAGCCAAGTAAATGGATGACTGAATCAGGCCGAACAAGTCAATGACCGAGTCAGGCCTAACAAGTTGAGCACCGAGGCAGGTAGGCCAAACAAGCAGATTGCCGACTCAGGCATAACAAGCTGATTGCTGATCGATCCAGACAGAAGTAGTCTATGGTCGAGCCAGACCAAGCAAGTCGATCACCGACCAATCCAGGCAGAAGTAGCCGACGGTCGAGCCAGACATAACAAGCCAAATGCCAATCAATCCAGGCAGAAGAAGCCAATTGCCAAACCAGGCATAACAAGTTGATGCCTGAGTAAGGCCATCAAAACACGTATATTACTGAGTCAGGAATAACACATCAAGGGCTCAGTCATCTAGGCAGAGTACATCAATGATGGAACCACGTGGGCAAAATAAATCAATGTCTGAATGAGTCAAGATAAGTCAATGACCAAGCGATATAGACAAAACGAGGAGATGACAGACAGGCAGAATAAGTCGATAATCGAGTCAGACGGGCATGACTAGGTGAGCAAACCAGTCAGGCAGAATAAGTTCAAGAACAAGTCAAGAGAAAACTGCTGAAGAATTGCTCCACGGAACTTAGTCGATGACTGAATCAGTCCAGGAGAAAACGAGTCAGTGACAGAGTCAGGAAGAATAAGTAGATGGCCGAGTGAGATAGGCAAAACTAGTGGATGGCCGAGCCAGGCATAACAAATCGATGACCGAAGCAGTCAGTCAAAACAAGTCAATAACCTAGGCTGACAGGGGAGATAGTTGAAGATGGAGGGGACCGAAATCTCAGGTGGATGAAAATAGCCTATGAGGAAATCACTCCAAGAGAAACATTAATAATGTGCTGGTAGGCAGTCGATGATCCCCTGGATTTGTGGAAAACAGCCGATGACCAGTCAGTCCAAGAAAACAATCAGTCAATCCTAGGAATAATTGAAGACCAAGTCAGTCCAGGGGAAATAGTCGATGACCGAGTCTGTTCAGGGGAAAGAGTGGATGACCGAGTCGTTCCAGGCGAAAGAGATGATGATGGAGTCACCCAACCACTGGATGTAGCTGGTGATGGTGATGAGACAAACCCTCTGTTCAGGCAAAGCAGTGCATGCCCGTGTCACCCTAAGGAAATCAGTTTGACGCAGAGGCGACCGGAAGTGCCTCCCTAGCAGGGCGTGGACCTCAGGGCCCAGCAGAGGGTGACCGCGAGTCCCGGGCGGGTGGCCCCGCACGCCCAGCACGACCCAGGCGGGTCCGACCTGACGTTTTCTCCCACACGCTGTGTCCCTGGCCTGTCCCAGAACTCGACACAGAGGCACCCGCAGTGCTGCGCCCTCTGGCTAAGGCTGCTCGCGTGCAGCCTGATGTTTTCCACAGCGTCATCTGGGCTGTGCGTGGCCATGGCCTGTCCATCATTGCCAAGGGTGTGGACGCGCACAGGTCCTATCTCCTTTGTCCTGTTGATGCAGACCTCGCCCGTCTCCCCCTTTATCTTCCTTTTCTCTTAACCTGGCATAAATTCCGTGGCTCTTCATTTTCTTGCACAAGTCGTTTTGAACCTGAGTTTTTGTTTACGTTGGGTAGAGACGAGAGGTTAAGTCATAGGGTCATGTTTAGGTTTTCGTTTTGATGGAATTTCCAGTAGTTTCTCCTAAATAGTCGTGGCATTTTACTCTCTTGCCAAGCATCTACGTAAGTTCCAGCTGCTCCACGACATCGCGGAGATCTGATGCTGTTGGTCCTTCTGATGTTAAGGTCGAGGGTGCCCTCGGGTCTCAGCCCACGAGGTTACATGGGCCGGGTCATCGGTTACATTCTCCCAGGTTAGAACCGCATGCAGATTGTTTTTTGCGAATCCCATCAACTTGCCCCCGTCTGTGGGGGTTCCGTGAACTGCTCCTGTGCAGTGAATAAGTGACAAGTGACCATGCCGAGGGCCGCCAAGGGAAGGGCACCCTAACACACGCGCTGCGTTGGAAGAACACCTCGGAGGTTTGGGTCCCTCAACCTCTGCCAGGTTATCGGCTGGAACTGCATTTCCTGATAGGTTTGTAAAAAAAAGGAGGGGGGGAGCCAGACAGGAATTGCTTTGTTTCTTTGAATGGGTGAGGGTCTGGATTGCAGGAAAAACGTGGGTTCAGACCTCATTTGAGAATTTCCACATCGCAGCTTTAAGGAATAGTATCCCTTCAGAAATCCTTCTTCTCCAAGGACCAAACAGCTCTGCTTGGGCCTCGACCCAGATGTCCCAAAGATGGCTTTTTTTTGTTTGTTTGGTCGTTCAATGCTAACCATTCTCTTTCCTAAAAATGCCAGCCCCATTTCACCCAGTTTCCTTCATTTCAGACCTAAAACGTCCCGAATCACGGCTGAGATGATATTACTCTTCTCTCATGGTTTTCGTGTGTTACTTGTATTTACAACCCCAAATTTTTACCTCTTAATTTGTTGCTGCTTTTAACCATTTCCCGTCCAGGACCTTTTACTCTTATTTCCACAGTGCAATGCTACTCTAACTTCCAGTTACCTTTCCCCAGGACCTTTCAAATTTGCCTGCCTCTTCACAGCTATGCAATCCTTGCTCTAGACTTGAATTCTTGAAAAAAAAAGAAGAAGAAGAAGAAGAAGAAGAAAGAAAACAACTGTAGTCTGTCTATACGTTGCTCTGGCATAGGGGTGTGGTAGACTAAATCATAGGTGCTCAAAATGTTTCAGATCACATTAAATCTTGGTGGATACTTTTTTGAGGATATATTTCTATTTCTTTAAGACCCTCCTTATAAATCTATTCCTCTGGAAATTGAACTTGAATTGCATCATCCACGGTTCTCCCTGCCACTGCTCATGTTGTTAGTCTTCTTCTAGATTATGAAACCAGTTGTCTGTCCATGTTTTTTCCCCTCAGTTTCTATGGTTTCACATTAAAGATGAAAACCCTGGCAATTATCAAGAAATCATCTCTTTTAAACTGTAGTCTGTTGCCTTTCATTGAAGCAGCAGCATTTAACAAGCTGTTCTCGCTTAGTAATAAGTAGTTTGGTAAATAAGCACATTGGTGTTTTATGCCCGGATGAATAAACTAAAAGGCAACAGAACTAATAAGTGCATTTCTTACTCTGAGCATTGAACCCGGAAAACGTGTGTGTGGGAACACAGCGACCCCCACGCCCAGCTGGAAAGACTGCGCAGCAACCGACAGCCCGGGAAGAACAACAGAAGGTGCGGCACAGGCTCCCCAAACCACCCCCGTGCTGACCCCCATCAGAGAAGGAAACACGAGGATGGGGGAGGGGCCCAAGGCGTAGCGTGCTCCTTCCTTTGAGATTTGGAAACTGCACTGCACAGCCTGTCATTTCAACTTCATTTCCAATGGGCACATCACACTTATTGTTCTGAAGCCCTCACTCACTCCGTCAGCTACAGCGAGTGAGGGCCCTGGGCTCGGATCATGCCCTGGAATTGGAAATTTTCAGAAGGTGTGGCCAAAGCTCCCATATGCACCCAGCCCCCGGCGGGTGTTTGGGATCCTCTGCATTCCAGACACACTCAAGGTGTCAAGTAGCAGCGCTCAGCCTTCAGGGCCTCAGGTCCCCTTCCACCCTCACAGACGCCCGGGGTCCCAAGGAGCTCTGGAGGACACCTCTCTTGTGACCTGTGAAAGCAGGAATGCAACCTGAGGTGCGTCTCTGCTCTTCACTTGGTATTGCTCTGCCAAAAGATCCATGGCATACATCTGAAAAATAAACATGTTTTGGCACACGGAGTGTGAAAGGGGGAAGCACGTCCCTGGTGTTACACTTGGAAATCTAATACCCAGCTTCACGGAAGTGGCCGAGGTTGTCACTCTGCTGCTCCATGAAACTTCTCGACATCGGTAGTTCTGGTTGGAGTTTGTGAAGAAGATCCCGTCTCATACAGACTTGCAGTTGGGAAGGAGGGAAAAATTTTAACAGCCTTTATACGTAATTGTGGCCCCTGTTCTTGGATATTTCACCCAACTCTCAAAAGAGCCACTTCCTACAGATGACTGGAATTTTGGAGTCTGTAGTCGGTACTCCTGATCTCTTCCTAAGTCGTTGTATGAAAAATCACGGGTCTGCCTTGCATTTCGAATGGATCTTTGAGCTCCACGCATGATTTTATAACACGATGCAGTATTCATTTAGAAAACAATGCTTCGGGGTGTTACCAGATCTTCCGAGTAGTCCCAGACGGCACTCTGTGGGACTGAACCTGTCATTTGTTAAAACCACCAGGCACCTCCTGCAAATAGTCTTTATGTGTCAGGCACTGCAGCATTGTCACTGGTGACAATCAGTCACCAGTGTGACTAATGGACCAGTGTGACGGACTTGTTATTCTTGGCGTGACCACTTCACTTCGGTGACTTCCTAGGAAACGTCCCCCGAATCCTGAAGTCTGAAATTAGCCTCGCTGTCACCATTTTTCAAGTGAAAATGGTGTCCGATGAACAAGCTGCCTCCTTTAGCAACAACTCAACTGATACGTAAAATGCTCGGAGAAATCATGGTGTTTGGGTACCAGGAACACCACTTCCCGCTGGGTGTTGCCAACCACGGGGGGACATACCCCCCGGCCTGAGGTTTGATACGATCCAGATCATCTCCCACTTCACGAAGGCCCTTCTGAAAGTGCAACACTCCCTTTGTTGCCACCTCTGCGGGCGGGTGGGCGCTCCTGGCAGGTCAGCGTGCCGGACGGACTTGTGCCGAGGGACCCACAGTTCCGCACGGCGTTTAGACTGTCCGAACAAAAATGAACTCAGTGAAAACAGGTAAATATTCCCTGAGTGTTATTCGCCAAAGGATTTTGACCTAGCCTCTGAAAGGGTTTAGAGACTCCCCCCCCCACCACACACACGCACGCACACACTGAATATCTTCAGACTGCTCCGTCCCCACCGATATCTTTGACTACATGGGACCGGGGCTTTTTCTTTCCAAGTTATTACCACCTGATGGCTCTTGCGTTTGACAGATTTTTAAAGGACAGCGTCCGACATCTGGAAAGTTGATTTAGGCCATGGTACCCCACCATCATCAAACATTCGCGTTTGCAAAATTTGCGACCCTTCCTTCGGGCCAGGAAGAACTTTGGAGAAACGGCGCAGGGAGCGCCAAATCTCCGGCACGAGTGGCCACCTTCCCGTCTACCTTCCCGTCTCCGGAATGAGCAGCGCTAAGCTCTTAGCAATGACAGACTCAGGGTTTATAGCGACGTGATTGATCCAGAGAAGGAGCAGGCTGGAGAAATTGCTTGCCTAGTAAAATTGAATTAAGTTGGGCTCAGGGAAAAAAAAAAAAGGCAGAATAAAGAGAGTCGCTGTTCATGCCGATCCATCACGAGGCGAAATCTTAGAACGGAATTCTAAAAGGGAGTTTGAAAGGACGCAGTGGGGGTTGAGACAAGGATAAAGGCACAGCCCTGATAGCTTCTGTAATCTCCCTTTTGTGAAGTCACAGCCGGTTGACAGCTTGCACAAGGCGGGGACTGATTGTTATTTTTGCCAGTGGCAAAGAATGCCGAAAAGACACTTCCCTACCCTCGCGCCCCAGCACGGGTGTCCCACCAGCCCTCACACCCTTTGCTTCCCCGTCTCTCAACTTCGGAGTGGACAGACCTCGAAGAGCTGCTTCCGTCTGGAGCATCGTTACCTGCGTTGAAGCTTCCTCAACCCGCCGAGAACGCAGGGTGGATGTTAAACAGCCGTGCACGGGTAAACTCGTGTGATGAAGGTAACGCTTCGTCCCGGCCCATGTGTGGGACCAGTGTCTTTACCGCGAGAGCCAGGCCACATTCTAAGCAGCTGCCTTTGGAAATGCACCGAGCCCTCTCTTCTGCGTATTCCCGAAAGAAATCCCTTTGAACACCGGATGAGTGTGCAGGTCCTTTCAATGCACACAGGTGCATGATTCTGTCCGCTCTCAGGGGATATTTAGACGTTTTCAGCTTAGGTAGGATGCCTGCATGAGGGGTATCAGACCCCTGTTGATTGCAAAACTGCCTGTCCCTGCAACATTTTCCTAGCATTTTTAATTGAACGCGTGGGGGTGTGGCTGCCCAGCCTCAGTGTCTTAGGCTGTTGTTATGAACTCCTGGCACGATGCTTATCAGTCATCATCGGGACAGCTCAGGGGCCCAGTGCGTCGATTCAGACCCTGCGGTCTCTACGCAGGGCACGGAGGCAGCAGCCGGGGCGGCTCCGAAGCAGTTCAGCGCCTCATGTTCCTGTCCGTCTTTGGCTTATCATTATGCAAGTGAAACCATGCCTTTCGCTAGAACTCATCATCCTCACCCTCAGGGCGATCCCTCGACAAGCGTTTATTGGGACGCTGCCCCCGGTGCAGGACGGGGCGTGCCCTCCAGGGATGCACCACAGCAATGAGGAGGCTTGGAGCCGACAGGATTGCCGCGAAAGAAAACCGGAAACACAGCAAGGGCTGAGTTGCTGAGTTGAGCCGTGCCAGTCGGCAAAGGGGGTGCCTGGTGAGGCGAGCCCCGCGGCCTTGCCGGAAGGGGGCCTCGGCTGCATGGTTTGGGGCAGAGGGAAGTCACGGATTAATGTCCACATCTGGTTCTGGCAGGTACGGTGGCGTCTCACGAAGTCACCATGGATGCTCCCTCTGGGGACCGCTGAGCCTTAGATCCATGGATCAAAGATCCCTGGCCCATTTTCCCCAAAGCAATAAGCATTCCGATGAGGGGGACAGGTGCTGGAGATGAATAATGCAAGGAGATATTGTACAAGCAGGAGGGCAATCAATTTATCTTTCGGCAAAGGAATTATTTTGCAGGGAGCTTTTCTCCTTCTCTCTGACAGCGTTTTCATTGCCTTCCAGACCGAGCAAGACGCAAGGCATATTTACATCGCTAACTGCACATGTTAGCGTCTGCGGTGCTCGTGTTAGATTATAAATAGTCGGGAAGGGGCGTGTGCTGCATGGGGGGGGGTCCATTACTCAATTCCTTTGATAAGTGGTAACTGAGTGTCTTTTACTGCCTCACGCGTCGTGGGAATAAGGACCCATGGCTCATGCCCACGCAGGCTAGCTGGCTGGGACCTGCCAACATGAGGAAGGATAGAACCGTGCCGTGAGTTTACAAATGGAAGAACGTCAAAATGCTGACGGAGCAAAAACACACGTTGAGGGGCTCAGCGCCTGCCCCCGACACAGTGTAAATGAGAAGCGAAGCAGAAGGGAGTGGACGCGAGACGGCAGGCACCCCACCCAGCGGAAACCGAGGCAGAAGACGGAATTGGCGTTGGATGGTGATGCAACAGTCGGCCGGCCCTCAGGGCGGGCCAGCTGCTGATTAACGCGGGGAGTGTCCCAGGAGAACAGAAAGGCGCGATTTTAGGTAATGGTTTCTGTCGGTAAGAGGGTAGGATATGTCAGTGAACTGAAAATTAGGCAAAATGTGGCTGTTTGTTAACAAAAGAAGTAGAAACCATGTAAAGCTTTAAAGCGAGAGGCACAAAGTTAAAACACAACAGGTGAAAGGAGACTCCAAAAATGAGAATTATCTTCTGGAAGGCAGACCCCTTGCAGGACAGGCTTCCCCCACTGGGTGAGTGTTCTAGGAACCCATCTGGGTTAGTGGGCCGACTGGCGTTGTTGTGAGAGGTGGCATCCCGCTTCAAACAGATTTTCTGGGAACCTCTTTCAATGCATTTGCCCATTTCTTGATGGGCTGTGTACCAGCACAGCTGCCCAAATCACGCTGCGTTTTCAGCACTGTTTGACCAAAAACGGCATCACCCCCATGCCCCACCCTCCCTATCCACCCAATTTTGCTCCAGGCGACCTTTTGTTTGTTTGTTTCCCTGGATGAAATAAGCCCTCCAAGGGAAACATTTTGCCAACGTGGAAGAGGTGAAACCAAAAATGGCAGAAGCAGTAAAAGTCACCAAAATCGACAACTTGAAGAACGGTTTTGAGCAGTGGAAAAAAACATCTCAATAGCTGTATGGCACCAGATGGAGAGGACTTTGAAGGTGACTGGAGTGTAAACATGTACAAATAAATACACAATGTTTAATAAATAAAGTCCATTTTTGCCCCGCGCCCTGTATGGTAAAAGGCGTAACATTGGGATTTCATTTGAAAGACAAATTCATCAGTAGGGATGCAAAGGGACAGCCTTTGACCTCACAACACTCAGCCGCAGCGCGATAATTGTATTCTATAGCAAGGACGGCCCTCTCAGCGCTCGGCGTTCCTTCGGAGCTATGTCCTCAGGGTGAGTTCTGTTGCGTTGCTCCCACTTGTGTGGTTTTGGGGGACATGCCTCGGGGATGATCCACTCTGCCAAGCCTCTCAGCCCACTGAATAGAGAATGACAGACGACCCTGCAACTCCAGTACACGGCCGCCTTGTGTTCCCCACCCCGCACGCCGCCTGTCGGTGGTGATTTCAACAGGGTTTCCCGCAAACGAGCAGAACGCGAAGATTTCCATCGTACTGGACAAGGGCTGGACACGCGCAGTTACTGGCTCATGGCTCTCTCTGCTGCCCTGGTACAAAAGAGCAAAGGCCTGACGTGGTCGGAAATGCCTTGGATGTAGAAAGTGAGCAGGATTCATACTGGTTTTCTTTTGTTAGGGAATAACCAAAAATCAGAACTTTTTTCCCCTACAAAGTCACTGATGAGGTGTGGGTGGGGGGAAATGGAGACAACTGTACTTGAACAACAATAAAAAAAGAGAGAGAGAGAGAAAAGTCTTTTAAAAAGTCACTGATAAAGAAACTGAACCTGATCACTCTTGAGCTTTCAAACTTGAGGATTTGAAGTTTCTCAGCAAAGCCTGTCTCATCCTGCATGATCCGATCATGCTCCAACTCAGGCATAGCATCGGTTTCCAGCAACCCGGGGTCCTTCCTTGCCTAGCCGGTGGTTTCCCTGTGCCACGTTTCCGACTCTTGCTTGCAACGCCACAGAGACAGGTGAACAGGGATGGTACAGGTCAAGCTAATTTTGCCCGTGAAGCTCATGAAGCCCATTTTCATGATGAGTAAAATGCTTGTTCTCTCAAAACCCAGAATTCATGTATTTCAGGCTTCCATCCCCGAAAAAGTCTAGGCTTTATGACTTTGAAGTCCAGGCCCACCCACAGTCACTGTCCTAACCTTACATCTTGGACTTCCTTGTCGTGCATCCTCATGAACAAACCAGGAAACTAATTTCCATATAATCACACTGTGTTTAATACCGTTCCTTATGATGTTCTTGAAAACAGAATATAGTTATCTGATTGCGAGTATGTCACCAAATGAGCCTTGTCTCTCCCTGGGGACACCGACATGATGTCCCCTTACCCCCCCCCCCAATTTCAGCTGGGTAGGACACAGCTCTCTGCTCACCTGTGATATCAACCTGATCTCAGCTCTGGGGGAAGCAGACACTTGTAGGGTCCACCCCTGATTTCAGCACGAGGCCAGGGGACAGCTCCATGCCCGCCTTTGATGCCTCCCGGACTGCGGGAGGGCAGAGCTCCAGACCCCACCCTAGCCACCTCTGGGGTTTTGCCCCACGTAAAACCAAGGGGCACACATGCCAAGAACACCCCCTTAAACTCATAGGGTATGGGAGTTAATCCACGAATTCCCCCAACTTGATGTCCTTGTTTACCAAAAACCTGGACCAAAAATGTCTCGGGTAGCGCTTTGTAAGAGGTTGACCTGCCTTTGATATTAAAGGGTAGGATGCTTAGCTGGACAAACACAACCCTAAAGTCCTACCGGTACTTCTATTTATAAAGAAAAAACAAGATAGGCGTGTTTTAAAGGTACATTTTCTGTAAGCAGTGTCTCCAGGTCAACAGGTAAAGATTTCAGGTGATGCTACGCAGAGCCTGGTTAAACAGCAGAGGCAGCCTCCTCTGCAATTTTGTCTCAAAAAGGGCTTGAAACAGAACTGGAAGTGGCCATCAAACACAGAAGATTGCCTTCTTGCCATGCCTGCGTTTTATGTTCAAAAGCATGGATTTTCAGAAACTGTCTGTTCCTTTCCGAGGGATCAAATCCACAACTTGTTCTTGAGTCTCTCCGCGTAAACGGCCTCAGAATTAAACTGGACAATGCCTGGCTTCTTCAAAGCGCCCACATTCTGCCGCGGCGGAATTCCCGCCGAGCCCAAGGGGTGTCTCTTAGAACCAAAAAGCCTCGCTTCATTGCTCACTGAAGGCCGGGGTCATGGCCACATCACACGGGGCAAAAGAGAACGTTTCATCCGACGTCCCTCTTCTCACAGACGCCCGCAGGGAGGAACGCCGCGTTACAGGGAACAAAGCCCTCACAGGTGCGTGCCGAACATCCCCTGATGGACCGGGCTAAAAACCCAGACAAAATAACCCCACACGGAGAAACCCTGCAGTGAACGGTCGTGGTCTTTTGTCGGCAACGCTTAGAAGTAGCAAATTACAGAGAAAAGCTCCCATTCGGCTGTAGGTACGTTCCCCAAACCATCCAAGAAATTGCCTTCCGATTGCTCACATTTCCCCGGGGATGCTCTTACATAGATCGGCCTCGGAGTGTGTTCCTGTACAAAATAGCCGCCCATTCCCCCCTGCTCTCCTCAGCATCCGCGCCTCTGCTTCTCTTTGATGTGCTGACTGAAGATTCTGCCCAGATATACCGCCCCTCCTGCCCCCCCCCCCCCAAAAAAAAAAAACCACCAACAAAACCCAACAGGCCTGGGCTTACCGGAAAAGCAACTCTCCATTAGTAACAGGGGACTAAGAAACGCCAACATTAGTCTCTCGTTCTTGGAGGAGCTTGCACTGATCATTCCCTATTTCACCCCAAATAGAGGGCTTCCCAGGGCAGAGTGCAAATCAGCTGTGTCCACTGAACTCATTCCATGTGGTCAGCCTGCCCTGACTGCACGCATCTGGATGAGAAACCGTCTCGAGTTTGGGGAAATGACGGAAGACACCCTCCCATGGCTCCGGATGAGGGCCAACAGGGGCGGCTGATTCAGGGGCGGCCACTGCGAGCTGTGCTTGTCGCTGCCGCACACTCTGAGGTGGGAGGACAGTGGCCACAGTATAGTCCAAGGATGGGACGGCTTCGTGTGAGCGGTGAGTGGAGGCTGCTGGTTGGGCATCGGGGGTGCAGGTGCAGAACTCGGGCACCTCATGAGACCAGTTTCGGGAGGCTCATACTAGTGTGCTCCGGAGCTGGAAGAGAGGGTAAAAAAAAAAATTCTGTGTCACTGTCGAAAAGGTTGTGGTTTGGATTCTAGAGCTGAACAGGTGACAGGTGTGACTTCTCTCACCCCCGATGCTCTGTGCAGTCTCCGCTGTCCACTCAGTCCACCAAGTTTATTTGCAAAGCCTTGCCAAAGATGATGCCTCAAGGGGAGAATGCAATTTCTACAAGAACAAGACAAACGTTAAAGAAATGTTCAATTGCAAGTAATGTGTCAGCCAAGCCAACAGAATTCTAGAACAAGCATAAATAGACGTCACTACCGTGGTCCCCGAAGGCAGCAGACATTGCAAGACATCTCAGGAGTATTCGGGGACAGGTCTTTAATTTTCTCAATAAGGGAACTGAGAAACAGGGTGATCGTTGACTTCTCAAGGTCATGCAACGAACAGAAAGCAGGGTGTTGATGAGGAATTTGTTGCTCAGAGGACACACGTCACAATGCTCTCTCTCACGTAGTTTCACAGTGTGGGGGGGGGGTCCCTCTTCAATGATGCTTCCCTTTAAATTTCCAACCCCCATGTCAAGTCGGGTCCAACTGGAGCCCCACGCCTACGTAAAACTATGACATCACAAGGCGTTCAGTAAATGAAAACTATTTGACTATTTGATGTAAAATGATCATGCCCAATTCCTCATAGACGTTACAATGGACCATTCAACGCATGGACAGAGATGATAACTTCTCATGGGATCAATCGTTACACATCCTGACAGGCACCGCTCATGTCCTTGCAGAGTTGCCAGCATCAACATTTACTGAAGGACCCAAAAAGGACAATTAATTTTGGTCTATCATTTAAAAAACAAGGGGAGCCTGCCTTGTTACGGATAATTGCGTGATGGGGAAGATCTCCCTTTCCCTGCTTCTCCAAGCAGTGTTGGTGCAACGCTGAGACACCCTTCTCTCTTCCTCTGATTGACTGCGCCTCTTCATAGAAGCCGAAGTCTCTAGAGAGAGAATCTTGGAAACAATCATCCGAATGGAGGTGCATGCAAATTCCGTGCTTCACCTTAATTACCTCACGAGCGCTTGTCAGCCGCCTCTTCCAAGGTTTTGCTGATTAGCTAACGATCTCAAATAATTATTAGTTCATCTACAATTCCAATGATGCCGGGCCCTGGCTTCCCGCCCTTCCTCCCTCTGCTGCTCTGCCATGTTGCCCCACTGTGCACGCACAGCCCCAGTTAGCAGGGACCCCGCTTGGTTTTTACAGCAGTCTCCATAAACTCTTCCCCCCTCCTCACCGCTGTGGCAAGTTAGGGTCTCTCTTGGCCGCTGCTAGTGAGGAAGCAGCATCCATCTGCCAAGGGAAAATCACCTTCTCTGGCCTCCTCCGATTCCCAATTCCCCGCCCTCCGATACACCTTTTTCAATTCACTGTCCCACGCGCTAGCTTTCAACATTCCCATTTGCTGAGTGAAATCGGAATTCTCGAAACACTCACGAGACTGTCGAGGAAACCACTTCAGAAGGGATCACAGGATGACATGGAAGAGCCGGGGTGCATGGGACTTAGCCAGGGCCAAGACGTGAGCCTCATTTCCTACTCACCTGGAGCCCACCAGCCCCATCGCGAAATGAGGTCGCGGATCACCTGTGATCAGAGAACTCCGAGGCTGAGGTGGAGGGCGCTGCTGAAAACAAGCACACCTGTTGTACCAGGAGCTGGGACTTTTGCCATCCAAGAAACATCTCCCCTTCCGTAGGAAACCCTTGGGCAATGGCATTGCAGAAAGGGGAGGGGCGGGCCCTTGGTTGCTCTTAAGAATTTAATATCCACGTATTGAACGAGTGCAGGATAAATGAAAGAATGCAAGCACAAATGGAGGGCTGCAATGAAAATGGGAAACAAAAAACAAAGAGAGAGAGAGAGAGAGAGAGAGATAAACAAATGCTACTTGAATGAGTTGCCTCCCAGAATCATTTTCTGGGGGTGAGAAAGGAAGGTATATCTTCACTGATTAAATTTGTTGGCAAAGTTGTCAAAAATTTAAAATCCCTCCACCAACTTTCGAGGGTCTCTGTGGTACATGTTCACGCACCACCTTCTCCAACTCATATTCTCCTGATGGGGGGGGGTGTTTAATATAAATGGCCACATGTCGGACTTCCAGGGGCAGTGGGGAGGGAGTTGAGTGAGAACCTGTCCACCTGCTTTCTACGAAGCCTCCAGCAAACGCCTTTTGCATCCCAACTGTCGTTTTCTCACGTGAAAGATGCGTGCAGTAAGACTCGCGTTGGGAGAGAGAGCTACTCAAGGGTGAACACCAGTTTCGGTACAGTCCCTTCAACACAGTAGGTTGGCCAAGCAAACAACCAACAAAAATGGTTGTTGGCTGTAAACGCACTTGAATACACTCTCCTTCTCTGGGCACAGGTCAGGCTCTGAATCTTGACATCTGCTGTATGAATACGTCACATCTTCCCTGCTTGAGTGAGTGAATGATTTATTTCTATAAATGTGCATAACCTTCGAGTCTTTGTGTTTTCCCCTTGTCCAAATAGAAGGCTGAAATATTTTGAATTACTCCTGAGAATGTGCCCGAGGCACTTGGCACCATGTTAAACATACATTTTTCCTAATTTAATACATTGTACCTTTGTTATATCATTTTAGTGACAACTCACATATTTATGAGTAGAAAGATACAGAAGGCATGTTTCTTTTCTTCGATGCAATGCAGTTTACGAAAAGCTTAGTATCCTTGTGTTTGTTTCCATGGACAAACCTATTAAGACAAGAAATAGGAGCAGAACTCTAAGGAAGATATTCCAGGTCACCAAGCAACCTGATTTTTGTAAGAAAGACATCCGCTAAACACTAAGGTTTAAAGAATGTTACCTCCTGTAAAATCCCAAACGTTGAATAATGCCATTGATCAAGAAGAGGCTTATGCACCGCACATATTATGAAATTACGGATCTCAATGATTGTCTAACACGATTTTCCGACTAGTTATGTGCGGGACTCTTCGCAAGGACATAAGGAGTCTGATGTAGCCACCATCAGACTTACTCTCTAGCAAACCTTGAAGGTAAATGGGGTGACTCCGTGGGCCTTGGCACTTTGTCCTGGAAATTTGTTTATATAGGAGCCCAAATGTTCCTCATTACAGATTTTAAAGAAGAAAAAAAAAAGTCACTTGGAATTTTGAACGCCCTGATTTTACAGGAGGGCGCAGGTTCGGGTCACTGTTTCTGGCCTGAGCTTCTCATGAGGGATGGCACGCTGCGTCTGACACAAGAACCCAGGTCTGTTCGTGACTTGGCTGTCCTTCCATGGGCTTGGATATCCTTCCATGGGCTTTCCATAATGAATATAACGAGGGGCAATGACGGGCTTTGGAAGCGTCTCCCAGCCCGACCCTCGCTGAGTCGCTTTGGTCGGCGCCACGGAGCAGAAAACGTTTGATTACCGCTCGGTGTTCCGAAGGCACCAACTTTGCTCTGTTCTGAGCTAAATTTAGATTCAGGCAAGCTCCTGAGCCATTACCTTCTGGTCCAAATGATGCTCTCGGTTCAGTTCAAAGTAGATTAGTTGCTTTTTTTTTTTTTGCTAGATGAGGTACATTGAACTAATTCAGGAAAGTCATAATTTGGGGGAATTGCCTTTTCTGATGGCACTGTACGTGGACAAAAGCTACTTTTAAACACGACAAAACCACCGGGGAGTAAATTTTCAAGTGTGGACACCCTAGGTCAAGTTAATTTAGAATATTCATCAGTGAGAGAATAGGTAATAGAGTGTTTTCCTTCCCGAAACACTCCCACTTCTGAGAAGCTGCTGTACATTTAGCTATTTTTGGTGAAACACTCTCACTAAGTGGCAATTGCATATCAATGAGATGTGGTTTTAAAGCATTTTTATAAAGAGTCATTTGCTGCAGGCCTTAAACTACCTCATAAATGTAATAGGAAAACCACCTGACATTGTAAAAATTGTGCCCTGTTGTGCATTTCAGAGCTTCCTGAGAAAGCTGGGAAATTGAAGGATGAGAAGTCACTGCATTCGACCACGGCATGTTATTCGTGGAGTGTGAGGAAGGCTATGAACCTGCAAATAAAGTGACGTTCACTATGTCCAGGATGTGCCTGAGCAAAACTCACAGAGATGAAGCCAATCTTTAGCTGCTGAATGATAATTACGCACACCCTGGCCACACAGCTGGACTCGTAATATAGGAAACAGAGTGAAAAGGGAGGGAAAAAATGAGGTGGAGGGAAGACAGAGGAAAAGAAGCCAGCGAGAGAAAGATTAGCGTGATGTTGGGGTCAGGAGGCCGAAGGACCGCTCCTAAAATGTACGTCCAAATGAAACAGGATGACAGTCAAATCCGACAGACGCACAAGAAGCATTGGGAAAGTGGGCCCTTTTCCCAGGTGGCCCCGTGGGTTCGGGGATCAGCCAATGCACACATTTTTGACGCCACAGGAAATAAAAACATCTTCAGACCCTCTTTGTCCACATGGGATGTATAATGAGCTCTGCTTGTCTAGTTAAAGATAAATATGCCACGAGCAAGGTTCATAGAAGCTATACAGCACCTGGTGAGCCAGCGCGTGGCTCAGCCGGGAACTTGTGGGCGGGATTTCTGGTGCCACGTGGTGTTGGCAGCCGCACCCTGCCTGCAGGGGGCGCTGTGGCAGCGAGAGCCAAGTAGTGACAGGTAAATGGCTACTCCAGGCTGGGGTCGAAAGAAGGGAGGGTACCGCCCACCTCCCAGAACATTTGTGGATAGGACTGAGACCACCGATGTCCCTACACATCCCGAGCTGCGGCGTAACGGCCAACGGCTGAAAAGCAAAGAGCCATTGGTGATTAAAAACCTACGCCTGTGGGACCGAGGTCACGCCTGTACCCACACAGGGTGTTAGTTCTGGGGGGCGGGATTTTGGGGTCCCTGTGCTTTGCTCTCCCATCTCCTCATCCATAAACATACGCTGAAGGAATGAATCATACATGATTCTCGGCAGCGTCTGCCGCTTCCCATCAGGCAGCAAGTTCTACCACGAACCCTTGTAGGTGGAGCTGGAAGGGACCGCAGCATGCCTGCCCCCCAAAATGATGTGCCCCTTTGCTGGATGGATTGTTCTGCGCTAAAGGCCATTGAGAATCAGCAGAGGCGGAAAAACCTCTTTACCTGCCCTGGACGGCCCATAAATGCGGTACATAAATTCTCCCTTTCGTAAAGAACCGAAGAACATTTCTATTTGCAAAGGAAAGCCCCGTTTGTAAAGATGCCACCGGATCAAAGAGAGAGCTGCTGCCGGAGACAGATCTTCTCACCCGGGAGGCGACCCTGCCCAAGCAGAGAGGACGTAGGATCACGCATTTCCTCCCGTCCCCGCCCGCAGCGCGCCCCTTCCTCCTGGAAGCCCGAACCTCTGGCTTTGCTTGGTAGGAGGTGGCAAACATCTGGCGACCTCCTTACCCCTTGTTTTTCTTTGTCAACTCTCATGCGCAAGTACAGAGTGAAGCCTGGTTTGCCTCTTGCTGTCTGCCCCAGGGACAGGAATTGCGTCACCTTACGGAGTCCGGCTCACAGAGGGACATAAAGAGCAAAGACTTGCGGTGGCGTTTATGCCTTGAAGGATGCACGACGTCACCTGGATGAAGCCTGATAAGCCAGTAGGACCTGGCATGGCCCAGCATGCCAGGGTATACGTGCATCGCACCAAATACCCTCTTTGCTGTTGTTTTTGCAGGGCATGGGTTTCGAATGGGGAACCCAAGAGTGAGGAGGAATCCCTAGGATAAAAATAGTAACAGGGAGGAAGAGAAGGAGAAGGCAAGGAGGGAGGAAAAGGGGAGGGGAAAAAAAATCCCCATCCTTCAGGTTTCACAAGTTTCAGCTTCCTCAGCTCAGGTGAGCCCAGAAAGGAAGTTGGGTGTCAGCTCAGAACGATATAAGGAGAAAGAAGAAGCAATTTTGCATATTAGGGGAAAACAAGACATAATATCCAGTTAAGGCGGAAGAATGGAAAAAATCCATGAAATGAAGACTCACTGTGTGTCCTTTGCTTTCACTCGGATTCTCTCCTGCACAGGCCCACACTCCGGTCTGAATCAGATGGCGAACATTAACATCCACAATCGGATGCATGGAGCATTGCCTTCCTTGCAGCGGGACGATTCTCCTCAGCGCCCCTTACACGGCGAGCGAATCGGCACACACAGGAAGTGGACAGCGTGCTCCCCGAGGGCCGCGCCCTCGGCTTGCATGGGAAGGCCAGGTCAGGCCTTCGCTTTCTTGCAGGTAACGTGGAGGATGTCTCCGCCGTGAATGAGCAGCATTTGTAAAGGAACGACTCACAGATACTTGCTTCCTCTCCTTTTACTTTGAAAGCTGAAGGGGAGAGACGGACGCATGGTGGATGGGATGGCAGAGAGACAAGCTCTTTCCTCAGGACCAGTGTCTCCGCCCTTGTCCCCAGAGGGGCTGGCAAAGAGGCCTTTGCACCTGGCACCGAGGCACACCTGCCTGGGCAGCCGGCGCCTGCAGCAGGGGGTGGGCTTTCCCCACACACACAGCCCCACAATCCCTGCATCGCCACACCCTCCCTCGGGGAACCCGGCCACTTCCCTGGACACCCTGTAGGGGAAGGAACGAGACGGCCTGGGGCCTGCCCCCTCCCGTCCATCCGAGAGGCAGGGCCATGTGCCACCGCTCGGCCCGAGTCCCCTCCCGTGTCCGCCTGGGCGTGTTCCCTGTAGGAAACACGCAGAAAGTGACCGCTAGGATGCAGCTTGGTGAGAGAAGGAAGACCACAATGTGAAGACTCTTTCCTGGGTGCTTGCTGCACCCTGTGTGGGGAACGTGGAAGGATGCTGCGTGGGGACATCTCAGCTCGTTTCTAGGGAAGATTCCAGGAATTGTTCTCGTTGCCGTCCACCCAGAATCGAAGGCTACCGCCCCCAAACAAACCAAAAACGCGCATGTCCTTAACAGCCCATTTCATGAAAAGCCACTTAAATAAATGGTCTATTATGGTTTCAAAAATGATCTCTTTGGAATCTGCATTATTTCAAATACTTGGCAAAAATTGGAAAAAAACATTGCTACTCATCGTACTAGACACATCGGAATTACATATGTGTGTACATGCATATATGTATATGTATAAAGTGTTGCATTGCAAATACATAGTATCAGATTACAATAAAAGCATGTTCTGTAGATGCATTGCTACATAACAATTACACAATGTATAACATTGTGTGCCACATTACAATCATTTAAGCTTCTATAAACTATGTTAGCAAGCCATGTATTATGGAATTGCTAATAGATTATATATTGCAACTTACTATATTTCAATAACATGTGTTGTTCCATGTGAAGCTCAGCCTTTCTCAGCACCTTCCTCACACGTGCTGAGCATCGCAATCTCTGTCGTTAGCTGTGGGGAGAAGAGGAGTGTCCTTCATTATTTCCCACACTCGGAACCAACATCTTTTCCTCAGCAGTTCAGCCAATGGGACTCATGGCACGGAAGACCAAAATCTAACAAAAATGTCTTCTTCCGATGTCATTTTTAGGAGTTGTATAGTGCAGACAACTTCAAATCCTTGGTGAAGCTTACGGAATGTTTTGTGGTGACCCTCGCTGACCTTGCTGGGCCGCAATGCCTTCCTTTCGGGTTCTCAACGAGCAGAGCTGATCCTCTGCACCAGAAAAAAAAAAAAAAAAAGGCAATTTATTCATTCTCCTTGTTCTAAGGACATTCAGTGTCTCTCTGGACAAGTGTAAAGAATTCATAGATCCTTGAGGCAGACCTGTGTGTGATAGGAGGAGGCGGTTATGTCTTTAAGCAGGGACAGAAGAAATAGCAAGCCCCTGAAATCATAAAAATAGCTATTGAAATTCAAGCAGAGTGAATTATCGGTCTGAGTTAACGCACAACAAATGTCCGGAATCCCATTAGCACTCGGGGAGGGAAACGCTTTGCTTTGCTCGCCCCAGGTTCATAGCAGGTCTCTGGGACCCTGTGTTGGTGGGGGTTCATGGGTGGTCCGCCGAAAACCGAGACACACCTGGCGAATGTTTCCACGGCCAGCCGGAGCCGGGAGGTGGCTGCCCAACGGTTTCCTCACACTCACAGCTTGTGTCGGGGAAGGTGCCCTCCCCAGCGCCCCCGTGGCCCCATGGGAAGATTAGGACTTGGCTGCAACTCCATCACTGCCCACCCCCACCCCTGGATCACACCAGGTTTAGCCTTCTTCCAACGAAGCCATCACAAGAGTAGTCAGTCTTTTAAGAAGGAAATGCTCCTGGGATCATTCCTAGTAAATGTTTTTCATGAACGCCGAACTGTATCCGGACGCATCATCCTGGCTTGTCTGGTCTGATCCTCACCTAACTACTGACCTGAGCTTTTCTTTCCCATCCTATTATGCTTAGCCATCCACCTCTCAAGTCTGATCCTGGATGCATGCTTGCCTTTCTCCTTTAAAACAACCGTGAATGCTTTGTGGGTGCTGATGGCGGACGAAGCACTTGTTCTGTCTGCCGTACGATGCTGAAATGTTTGACCTTGAAACACCCCATGACACAGGCGTGTTCCTCCCTGCACATTGGGGGCCCCGATGAGCCGGAAGGCCGAGACGAGCCCGAAATCATGCATCCACGCAAGGGCAGCCGTGGCTGGGTACCTGTGGCCAGAAGACATGAGACTCCCACCAAATGTCCGGGCCTTGCTCCCAGGCACTGAGAACGTGGCAGACAGAACTTTGCAGGTGAAGCTAAGGTTCCTGCACGGTTAATCTCAAATTGGGGAGGCCACCGAGGGAGGTATCCTGGTGGGTATCCGGCTAGGTTCAGTGCAGTCACGCAAACCCTTTGAAGCACCAACAGGTGAGAAGATCAGAGAAATTCAAGAAAGATTTGTTGTGGCGTCTCTGACTTTGAAATCACAGGCGGCATGTAACACGGAGAAGAAGCGACTTCTAGAAGCTGGTAACGACCTTTGGCTGAAAGCCAGCGAGGAACCAGGGGCCTCAGCCCATCGTGCCATGGAAATTAATCCTCCCCGTGACCTGAGTGGGAGGAGAAGCAAACTCCCCACCCACTGCCCCCCCCCCCACACGCCTGCAGGTAGGAGCCCAGCTCCATTGCCACCTCGAACCTGACAGGTGGGACACGGAGCAGCAGAGGACCCAGCCAAGGCCCCCCACCCCCCGGGGTTCTGACCTGCGGGACTGAGGCATCGCACATTTCTGGCGTGTGAAACTGCTACATGTGTGGCAATTTCTTATACTGTGGACACAACAGGAACCGAATACAAAATGTAAGCACATCAGAGGCAGAATGGTTGTTGTTTACCAGATGCTTCCACGCCGACCTTGATGCTAAGCCACGTGTGGAATTTGCTGATATCCTGTGGCTCAGCCGTCGTCACCTCATCTTCTGGGAAGAGCCCCAGCCTCCCCGCTTTGCTCCCCCCCCCCATTCCCAAGCCTGTGCCTTTTGCAAGGCCAACCGCTTGGGCTGAATGTTTGCAGAGCGTACGCAAACACGCCTATCTTCACTTTCTGTCTCGCACCCACCCCTGAAGGTCAAGACTGAAGCCTCATAATCCACCATCAAGCCTTTTGGCCTCTTTGTCCTTGATACGAGCAAAATGGATATAGTTCACTATGCATTTTCACACGGACCTTCTCACGGGGTCGTAACCCAGTAATCTCATTGTCTGGACATCTCGACCTCCATCCATTCGGCCCTGTTCGCTTTTTTGTGTGTGTGAAAAGAATAGAAACTATGAGGACATGTACCTGAGCCGTAGAGATAGGAATAACCATCGGAATAAGCACTTATTTCTAGTGCGGATTCTCAGTCACCTGGCCATAAAATTCAAGCTCCTTACCAGGAGCCACACTGTCCTTAGGGACTGGTTGCTGGTCACACCCACTGGGTTATGCCCCCGGCACCCACAGGCCTTTGGGACACAGGGTCGGCTTTCTGGCGAGCAGCAACCTCCGGCAGCACCCGGTAACTGTTGCATGGATTTGGGTGCCAGGCAAGTCCTCCTCCCTCCCAGGGACTCTGCGGGTCCCGGGAGGTTCTGTAATTTTTGTGACTTGGTCAAAGACCAAACGGCCCCTGTTTGGGTCACCCATTCCCGAGCTCTTGTCATCTGGCAGGTGGCATTTGCGCACTGGGGGAGTGTCAGCAAGGCCAGCTGGGTTTTCTGAGACTGCTCACCAAATCATAATCTGGGGGCTGTGGGAGCGACAGGGAGAAATCTAGGGGAGAACTCAGCCCCTGCAATAGACTAGATGCAATCGTTTAACACTGAAAAATTAATAGAAAAGGGACAGAGGAACCTCAAGGAAACGATCCATCCCTTTTTACCAGGGGTTGGTCTCACGCAGGTGTTCCTGAGAGTCAGCCTCTGCCCTGGTCCTGGTCCAGCAAGCCTCGCCACCTGAGTTTGCTCTCGTGGCCCCAGGTAGGGTGGTACCTAGGTCATGCTGCTCTCAGAAGAGCCGAAGTGTGCTGCCGCGATGCAGGGCAGCTCCAGCAAGACCTCAGCAATAATTGTCTCTATCTCTGAATTGTATCTCTTCCTTGCATTTTCATATGGCTTCACATAGAGGTTACCTTCACCGCACAATGGACTGGGCATAGACTAGGAGAGCATCCAGATGAAACAACACCCGCGATGTTCGTTTCTAATCCGCACGTCGTTCGGAACAGGGCCCTGTGGGTAAAGTGGAGGCTCCTGAACCTGCCGCATGGAACCGAAGCCGAGTCCACACCGTGTGGGCTTCCTCTCTGTTGAACACACCAGGACTGGATGCATGAACCAGGTCCTGTTCCCACCTCCTGGATGCACCACCAGCAGGGGCAAGGGGATGATGTCAGTGCCGTGCCCATCTGCAGGCCCCCTGGGGACAAGACCACTGGACGGCTGTCTGCAGGCTGACCCTATGCTTGCCTCTTCCAGAGCACCTCTGCCAGCAGCTCAGTGGGGACCCAATGCAGTATCGCCTGTGGCCACCAGATGCATTGCAGGCCAGTCTAGAACTAACTGGCTGAGGACCTGTTCCAGCTGAGAACAAGCAAACAAATAAACAAACAACCAAAAACTGAACGCTCTGTGTGAGCATGAGATCCTGGATGAGCTCTCTGATTGGGAACTATGTATATGACTTTGGAAAGTGGCTAAATTTGCATACAGGATGTGCATCAGATGTAAGAGATATCTTGACTTGGATCTTTGCATCCTAGTTAGGTGGGATGTCTTTGGTCTTACTCTGAAATGCTCAGGAGGGAACCAAGACAGAGAGAGAGGTGCGCGCGCGCGCGCACACACACACACACACAGCAAGAGAGCAAGAGCGACAGAGAGAGAGAGAGAGAGAGAGAGAATACAAATAGAGACAAATGTAAATAATTGGTGAATTTATGTAAGATGTATGCAAAAGTTCTGGGTACCACTTTTGCATCTTTCCTGTAATTACAAAACAGTAATAAAATAAAACAAAACTTTATGAAATGTTAACTGTTGGCACACATGAGTGGAAACCAACTGAGATCAAGGGGCTCTTGAGTGATGAAGAAAAATTCAGTAATGACCACAGACACTGAAAACAGAAAGACTTGCCATCTTTGAGAAAAGACAGTGGCTACAAATCAAACGTTGACTCTGTAAATATCACAGAGAGCATGCAACCCAATAACTATGAGGTGGCGGAATGGCAATAAATGTGAATGTATCTCCATTGCATTGCTTTTAATCTCCAGTTGCCACTTTATTGAGGGCCAGTATCCAATGTGTTTTTAATTCATTCAACATAGAACACTCATTTGTATCTCCACAGTTCAGAGCCTGGCAATCCTTTTGATTCCTTTACCTTCTAACAGAAAAGAACAAGGACATAGAAAGTTCGGCTCTTGGTTTATTTCATTGTTTCCTTTTTTTTTAGAGGGGCATTGCTCTGCAAAATATTTTCGGTCACTTAAAAATATGTACTTGAGCCCTGGCTGGTGTGGCTCCCTGGATTGAGCTCCAGCCTGAGAATCAAAGGGTTGTCGGTTCGATTCCCAGTCGGGGCACATGCCTGGCTTGTGGGCCAGTTTCCCCAGTAGGGGGTGCACAAGGGGCTACTACACGTTGATGTTCTTCTTCCTCCCTTTCTCCCACCCTTCCCTTCTCTCCAAATAGTAAAGAAATAAAATCTTTTAAACACAGACTTGAAGAGGGCATGTGCTTCCCTAAGAGGGAAAGAAGATGATGGAATACAGTATTGATTTTGTGAAATCTAAACACCTGAGTTACAGTTTCTCAATGCCTGCAAACTGTTCCGAGTTCCTGTACTCATGTCCTGCAACAAATAGAAATTTGGAGACCACAGGTGTTTCACGCCTTCTGCTTCATACTTGAAATAAAAAAAAATTCTGAAGTTGGAAAGAGATGCTGCTCAAGTTTCCCCTTTTTAAATTTATATTTTATTGATTATGCTATTACAGTTGTCCCATTTTTCCTCATCATTCCCCTCCACCTTGCACACCCCCTCCCACCCACATTCCCCCCTTTAGTTCATGTCCACGTGTCATAAGTTCTTTAGCTTCTACATTTCCCACACTATTCTTGCCCTCCCCCTATTTTCTACCCACAGTCTGTGCTACTTGTTCTCTGTACCTTTTCCCCCTCTCTCCTCCTCCCACTCCCCTGTTGCTAACCCTCCATGTGATCTCCATTTCTGTGGTTCTGTTCCTGGTCTAGTTGTTTGCTTAGTTTGCTTTTGTTTTAGGTGTGGTTGTTACTATCTGTGAGTTTGTTGTCTTCTTCAAGTTTCCCTCTTAACTCCTGGTTGAATGGTTCTCATGGGGGATTATCTGGGGCTCTTCCCTACCCTCGTTCTTCCTCCCTACCCAGGCATTTCAATCATCGCCAGCATGGGGCTGCAGACTTATTTCAATTCAAAGCCACTCCCTGGCTTCTGCTGGCCCAGTTTGGGAAAACAGAGCGATTATGCTTTCTTCCCCCGGCTGTCCTTCCTCGCGCTGTGTCCCGACTTCCCGATAAAGACCGGAAATGCTGCTGGAGTTGCCTGGGCCAGGCCCGCCCCTCCCCCTTGCCGCCTGCCAGGGTTCAGATTTCATGGTAAGACGCTCTGTGTGAAGAAGGCAATCAGATCCTCTCCCAGGCTCGACAGAAATGCCCTTACTGGACACAACAATTGCAATGGGATAAATACACAAAACATGGAGAGTAGGAAGCTGCACAGAGTTTGCCTATCCATCCGTGAGCTACAATTTGAAGAGACACAAAGTAGTCGACCCACAACCAGCAATGAGAGAATCAAACAGCCCAGAAAGCTCTGCTATGGGAAATGCAGAGACTTTTTATTTTTTTTTTTCCTAAAGATTTTATTTTATTTATTTATTTTTAGAGAGAGGGGAAGGGAGGGAGAAAGAGAGGGAGAGAAACATCCATGTGTGGTTGCCTCTCATGCGCCCCCTACTGGGGACCTGGCCCACAACCCGGGCATGGGCCCTGACTGGGAATCGAACAGGTGACCCTTTGGTTCTCAGCCCATGCTCAATCCAGTGAGCCACACTAGCCAGGGCTGCAGAGATTTTACATTGAAGTGCATCTGAGATCCTTCTGCCTAAGTCCAGCCCAATGCCGCCACCCCCCATTCCCGGTGGTCTGCACTGAATGCTATTCGTACCACAAGCTTGGATGGAGTCCCCCCACCTGACTCCCATCGACGTTACTCTGTAATTCCTTGTAGCACTTATCACCCACTAATTTGAATGACAGTGAATGGTGTCTCTGTGGTGCCTGCTTTGGGTTGACGGCGGACACTCTAGCCATGCGCCTACACAGCGGAAATAATTTAATGCACTTCTGTGAGATGAATGACTGAGCCTGCGCCTGCCAGTTGGAGCTGGTGGATATGCTGGTTCTATAAGTGCACAAGTTACTTCCACAGTCTCTTCCTCTGCGGCAGGCAACATTTGTTTCAAATCTGCTCTGAGCAAGAACCACCACAAACCACCGAGAGCTGCTTGCCCACACTCACAGACTTCCTCAGCAACCTAACATACCACGTGCATCCACGTGCATCCAGCAAAGCAGGTGGCGCTGCGGGGGAGGTCTCCCCTTTGCACCCACCTAGAGTGCAGCAAGGATGCAATGGTGGCACCTGAACGCATGCAAACACATTCCCTATCAGGAACCCGGAATGGAGGTTTGCAGGCTCTCTCCTCTGAAGCGAGGCCGCACCCCGCCGAATCAGCACGAAACGCACCAGCTGCCTTCCACTGTGCGTGCGCGCTCGGGAGAACCCCGGGTCGGCGGAAGGGGATTTTCACGGAAAAAGAAAAAGCGTGACTCTCGAAAAAGAAAAAGCGTGACTCTCGTACAGATAAAAATAAATAAATAAACTGACGTTGAAGGTTTTATTTTACTCCTCAATCAGTGACAGCCCCCAGCAGATGTTACCACTGGTTCAAAGAAGAGGGGGGAAAAATCACACCTCCTGTGGAGCAGAGGAATTGAGAGTAATAAATGAAGGCAAACCTCCTTGGGGGGGTGGGGGGCGGGCAGGTGGGGTCACTTAAAGGTCTGTAGGGCAAGACAGTTTCCCTATGTATCAGTTACCTGCAATTTACAAAGGGGTCCAAACGAGCCGGAGGGCAGCGAGCAGGCCGCAGTCTGGGGAGCGCCCATGAGCTCACGCAAGAATAACCGCGTTGTTTTCTGCTACAAGACGCCGCAGGAGGAGGGCCGGAAAGCGAGGGCCTGTGTTGCAACATCTTTGCAATGCGCACTTTCCGCTGTGCCACACCTTCCCCAGCTTTCCGAAGCCTGCAGAGACATCCCTGTGATTGCGGGTGTTTGTGTTTTCAGAGCCAGTGTAAGAAGATTTCCGTTGTTTTCCAACAAAAGCGCCTTTGGTAATACAACCCCATTCCTGGGGGCTGGGGAAGAAAGTCGAAACTTGCTGAATTGTTTTGGTTCAGGGCAGATGGAGGCACCCTGGACAGACACTCTCCCACAGGGCCCCCTACTTCTGGAGAGTCACCGTGCTGGTCTGGGGTTCAGAAAACACACAATTCGATGAACAGTGGGGCGCACACAACAATCCGAGACAACGGCACTTGGTGTAAGAGGACGTCACACTCGTTGCAAAGGACATCGATCTTTTTTTGAAATCTGGTCTGGTCGCCACACCTGCCCCGCCTCACCTCGCCTTGGGGCCACACCATGATCACCAGCCTTTAGGGTTTTCTGCCCCATCACCACAGGGCGCCCCCTTTCCAAGCTGCCTCTAACTGCACCCCACAGCCTGGCCTATAGCAAGCCCCTCACGACCTTCCTGCTTGCCCCCTGGAACAGAGGCGGCCCTGGTATGTTTGACATCCCCGTTCAGGCTACGATAAATGTTCGTTCGCTTTTATTTCACCAGAAATGACTCGGCTCCTCCAAGGAAACTTTGTCTCGGTGGCTAAGCACCCCTTGAAGGTTATTCTGCTGCGTGGATGGATGGATCATCCCCCCCCGTGAGATTGTCGTCCACGGGCTGTCATTTCAGCTCAGTCTTCCTGCCAAGCTCACTGATGTTCAACTTGAGAAAAGCACTAATTAAATACGTTTTTGACCTCAGCATGTAAATAGATTGCTATAAAAATGCCAGGTAAAATGCCATCTCTCAGCGTAGTGCCTAGAGAATACTTTCTTTTTAACAAGCATTTCAGATTTTAAACAACTGTAAATTTCACTTTGATTTACAGTTCTGTTCATTTTTTAAATTTCATACTAATAACTTGAAGATAATTCATTCCCTTTCAAAGAATGATTTAGCTACTTTTATTCTTTTCTCACAGACCTGCTTGATACAAATTAATGACTAAAATACATGAAATAGTCTTTTGTTAGCAACATTATAAAGGTCTAAGTCCCTCAATCCTTACATCTTCTCCATACTAATGACCTCAACAGAGAATACTGAATGCAAAACCTCTACTTTTGACCTGCTGAAATTTTTCTTCAGTTTTGTAAACTCAGACCTGGAAGTTCCCTGACACATAAACGGTTTTATGGTCCCCAATCCTTCTAATTTTCCTTGGTTAGGGACACTTCTTTTCAAACAAAATTTAACAATAAAAATAGGCTCAGTATAATAAAAAGCAGTCTATAAGCTCACCAGGAATCATTAGAATACTAGGAAAATCGGAAAAAAATTCCATCTGTGGCAAAGAAGACAACTCTTTTCTTTTTTATTTTTTAAAGGAAAGAGATAAGTTTCAAAAATTTGTGTCCTCATGCATCTGGATAAAAAGAATCTTTCATTCAACAGCACATCGAGAAAGAAAAAAATGGCACCACCTCATCAGTCAACAATGTCAATACATGTTAGAACAGTTGGAAATACGTATCAAAATCTTAAATGTGCACATCCATGTACTGGACACATCCACCTTAGGATTTGTCCCAGGGCGATAATCAGACACATGCGAACACAGCGGCGCAAAACTTTTCAAGGCATTTTGGTTTAAAATGGAGAAAAGTATAGAAACACTCTAAATATCCATCATTAGGGTTGGTCAGACAACATATAGAACAGTTTATACAGTGAAACCCAGGGAGGTGCTTAAAATGATAATAGAGATGATGATGATGATGGTGATGATGGTGATAGATAGGTAGATAGAGCAATAGATAGATGATAGATATAGATGAAGATGATAGATTGATATATACAGGTGATAGATAATATATGATACAGATGACTGATAGGAAAGAAGGAAAGAAGGAAGGAAGGAAGGAAGGAAGGAAGGGAGGAAGGGAGGAAGGAAGGAAGGAAGGAAAGAAAGAAGGGAAAAATTGCCCTTGATCTATTCTCGTGGGGGGAGCATATTTAAGCTTTACATTTATTGGAGCTGCCTGTCGCCATGGCAAAATCCATCAGTTACATTATAAAAATCTGGGATCCATTGATTTCTCAACTCATCATTGTCAAGGTGGTTTAGAACTATCAAGGACTGTATCATTCCTGACACACTCACATGAAGCAAGCTTCCTATTGGTGCACAGTGTCACCTGATGGCGGGCTGTGCATCCAATGAACAGGTAGGTCTGAGCTGGATAAAAGAAGGTGGTCCTACCAGCCTCTCCTTCCCTTTCTCCTGTGCTTGGCTGGGGAGCATCTCAGAGGATCTGCATTAGGCCCAAGCAATAGGCCCAAGAGGAACCGACACCTACAGAGAAATCATCCTCAGCTCTGGGAATGCCTGTCTGCGGCTGTGGGTCGCTTTCACCGCACATAAGCCTATCTCATCAAGACTGGCCCTCGTGGGTTGCTACACAAGAATTTATAGGTGCATCATTTTCCTACACGGTATGTTGGAAATGCCTCACACAATGTTCCCATTAGAATGGTATTTTTGGTCATTTTCCTTTCAGCAGACGGGTCGGTAGAAATGTGAATTTTCCCCGATCATGTCAAATTGTGTTTGTTCAACATCTGTGAGACTGGGTGCCTGGGAAACGTCATCAGACAATTCTGGAGTGAAAGCGGACCTAGGCTAACAAAATGGAGCATCTCTCATGCAGCAGTTCACGCTTCCAGCAAACTGACTCCAAAACCAATAATAAATGCCCAGGGTCCAATCAGAAAAGTGCTGTCCCGTTGCTACGATCTTCTGTTCCGTTCCAGGATTCCTAAATGGAGCAGAAACATGAAGAAAAACAAACACCCAAATGGGAAATTATTAGATTTATTGCCACAGTAAAGATTGTCTAAAGTCATGCTGATTTTGTCATCTTCACAGATTGCTCGAGAGAGACGGATCCTTCTGTAGAACATTATGGCTAATTTGCTGGCTAGCTGAATTCCAGAGCCGCCAGCCCAGCCTCCAGGCTGGGTGAACACGTATAAATATAATAAATATCTCTCTCTATGAAGTTAAACATGGCAGCGAAAGCGTGCCCACATTGTTTCACACGATCCTGCCATGTTAACTGACAACCGATGAGCCTTGATTGTTTGGGTCAGAAATGAGCCACCTCATGCCAAGGGTCCCAAACATGCCCAGGGAAATTTTTTCGTTTTGCTCAAACGCTCTTGCAGTGCCTGTGACCATAACAAAAATGCCAGCTCTCTAGTAAATATTGAAGACCAGGGGGGACTCCTAATAGTCCCTTCCCAGTGGGAGACGGCCAAGCCACGCCCGAAGCCAAGGTGCGTTAGAATAGCCCAAGGTGTGTACTTAGCCCGAGAACACAAGAAGCCAGCAGGATCTCTCGGCGCCCCAAACTCCGAAACACAACACTCTGCTCAGCGGGCAAGCAGACATTCTCCCCTGGGGAGGAGCTAGCTGGTCGCATTGTGTTAACTGTGCTGGGGCAGCATTGGTTAACACAATTGCGTGGGTTTCACACGTACAACTCCCATCACCTACACATGGCCTTGTGTGGTTAGCACCCACGGTCAGGTCTCCGTTCCTCACGTGTGTTTGCCCCCCTTTATCCCCTCTTCCCTCCTCCACCCCCTTCCCTCTGGGGACCACCACACTGGTGTCTGTGCCTCTGAGCTGTTGTCTGCGTGCTTCTCTTGTCTGCTTCTGTTGTGCATGCCAGCTATGAAACAGGGCCAGCGGACCGGAGGCCAAGGGGCTGAGGGCTGCAGGTGGCCATCCCCAGTGGAGAGACGGACAGGGGTCCCCATTTCCACAGCCCTACACTGCGCTTCAAGCTCCATAGTACAGGAGGCAGAGGATAAAACCCTCTTAAGGAAACAAGATTATTTGCATGGAAATGAACCCAATCTGACTTCCATAACCGCCATGGAACTTAGGAAAACTACATGTCCTGTTGAGCTGGGAATCGAGGATTTCAAAACGATTTCTCCCCCAAATAACTTGTCCCGATTTTTTGTTTCACGTGCGATATATTTGGGGACCAGATGGCTCAATGAGTACTTCAGGTAGGCTCCGAGCCCCCTGAACTTGCAGGTGCGGGGCACGGAGAAGCATCTCGGTCACCACGCCCTTTGTGAATCGGTCTGGTGAAGTTGTTCGGCAAAGTACTGCAATGGACTTGTGTGATCACCGGAAGCTCGCCTGCGTGGGGCACAGGCTCCGTCCCAGCACAGGAGATTTCTTCCACCTCCACCCACAACAAGCTCTCAGTCTCTCCTTGCCTGAGCCCCCTGAGGACACAGGAAATGACAGACACTCTCCTTTCCTGTCTTTGGTCCCCATGGTCCTACCATGGAACCCTGCTCCTGTGGTGCATAGGCAACACAGTTTTCAGCACTGTCCTGTACGTGCAATGCAGTAGGTTACAGATTAGGAGAAAAGGTCGTGTTTAAATTTAGCATGAAATCGGTAATTAGCAAGACCCAGCGCTCTGTGGCGGGCGAGATAAGACACCTCAGGAATTCCCCAGACAAGCCTGGGATCCGGAGGTGTGGTGAAGCTCAGCCCCTTCAAGGGGCAGGGCCTGTTTGACCTTGAAAAGTCCTTTCTGCTTCTGTCTGGCCCTCCCGTTTGCACTGGGGGTAACGACCACGTCAGCACTCTCTGCTCGCATGTGCAGAGTAACAACTAGCTGAGGCCATACGGGCACTGCAGTGGGATCATCCCATTTCCTGTGGGCTTCTTCGGAAGGCCAGTGCGGATTTGCATTCTGAGCAGGGGGCATCTTCGATCCATGGTGTTTGCTGCCGCCAGCAATTTAGATCCCTTGGAGGAAGGATGGCCTTGCTCCCTATCAGAAATTACAATGCCTGGAGGATGGGAGTTTAGGTCTTTCACAGCGTAGGACTTTGCTCCACCTGGGAACAGGTTCCTTTTGTGCTTAATCGGAAGGTAAAGAAGAAACTAGGAAAGAAAGCAGCAGTCTCTCAATCCCTTCCCTCCCTAGTCCAAGGAGCTCCACGTGGCACTACGGATATTTAAGGGCATGTACGTCTTGCCCCGGGGGTTGTCTGGGTGCTGGGGGAGGTTTAGCAGCATCCCCGGCCTCCACCTGCTGGACCGCAAGACCCCCACCCCCTCCAGTGTCAACAATGGAAAACGTCTTCTGCGCCTGCCAAACAGCACCCCTGGAAAACCAGGGCTCCAGCCACCACTTCTGCATGTCCCCAAAGAACGATCATCTGCTAACGGCTTCGAAAAGCCCTTTGCCGCAAAAATAAGTCAGATCAGCTGTATTTTCCAAAGCACTCCACCCCGTGGTGGAGGACACAAGTTTATCTCGCAGCGCTGGCCTTTAGCCGAAACAGATTGCAGAAGCCGTCTTCTAACAAACCTTCTTGGGTCCTGGTTTAAACACCTGAGGCAAGGTCCTGCCCAAATTACTCCCCAGTCAAAATAGATGCCGTAGTCAAGTGCTTGTTTAAAAACCTCCAACTATTTCCCTGCGAGCGCAAAACGCTCGCTTAATACCCACAAGTGTAAGGGAGAGTATCACTGTAAATTCACTCAAATTGCTCTATAATCTATCATTGGTCTGTTTATCTAGAAATCTATCAATTTTTGGCAACACACAGTGCTTCACCAGGAGTGCCTTGCATTGCTTGTGTTGTGCATGCCACGTATAATTTGCTTAATTACCGATGAATCCGTGTTTCCCATTCATTCAGCACTTGATCCGTTTTACAGGGGAATCTCTGGGAACACCCTGACGATTACCATTTTGTGTACAGCTGGTATCCTCCCTGCTGCCAACACGGCTGTATTAGAACAAGTATTCAAGTCCCCTGAAGTGAGAGAGCAACGGTTAATGCAAGCACATACTGTAAGGGGAAACTCCGCTATGTGGGGTTCCCCCTCATCCATATCAACCAATTCGCGGAGACCAGCCGGCTCGCCTGCAGCTGAGCTGGACTCTGACACCGTGTGCCTGGAGACGTGACGGGGGGCGGAGCCGAAAGTCTCCGTACTTCATGCCGGTTCCCCTCCCCCGTTCACGTGCCAAGGGCAAGCCTAGGTCATCACCTGTGGTTCTGAACATGGGCCTCGCAGGAAGCCCGTTTTGGGTTCCATGAATTTGCTAGGAGGGCTCAAAGAAAAGGGGGGACATCTTACTTATTAGCTCAAGGGTTTGTTACAAAAAGTTAACTGAGGAAGAGACGGTGGGAAGAGGTGCACAGGGCAAGTTATGCAGAGAGGCCTGGGGCTTCTGTACCCCCTCCAGGTGCACCCCCTGCCCCAAGTCACCACGTGTCCCCAACCTGGAAGGTCTGCATCCTCTCCTGGGTTCTGACGGAGGCTTCATGGCGGGGTCACCGTTGCTGACGGCACTGGCCATCGGCGAATGATTCAACGTGCATCCCCTCTCTCCTTCATGGAGATCAGGAAGCATCTCAAAGTGCTGGCCTTCTCCTTTCAGGGCGCGCTTCCCTCCCACCAAGCCCCCATCCGTACTTGCTCCAAAAGCCGCCTCATCGCATGCAAATACCTTAATCGTTCTCATCACCTCAGAAACTCCAAGGATTTTGGGAACTCTGCGGCAGAAATCACAACAAAGATGACAGATGTCTTTCTTATTCGAAATGACAACGTCACATCACGCTTGGAGGACAACGAACACAATTTCTTACTGGGACACGTGCTCATGACTTGTGGCTTTACGTCCAATATTTAACCCTTCCACCTGCTGGTGGGGAAGAGGGGCTTCTCCTCTAGTATTTTTACAAGTTTGTACGTTTCTTTAAAATAACATTTTATTTATTTCTTTGTTATAGAAGGTGCACTCCTATGTCTATTGTTAAGACAGGGAAAAATATACACAGGCACATAGAATAAATTAAAATGTATCTATCAGTTGACTACCTAGAGATAAATCTCTATTGAAACGTGGATGTGGGTCCTTTCAGTCTTTTTTCACGACATAATTTTGACCTTTTTTTTAAAAAGAAAAGATTAGATAATAGAATGTGTCTTCGTTGAGATGAATTCTGACTGCATACTCTCCTAGAAAATGGGGGGAAATTGCATCTAAGGAAAAAGGTGCACCCGTTTTTGGGATTCCTTCAAACCTGAACCCAGGGCTCAGCACACTTCTTTAAAGGGTCAGAAGGTAAAAATTTAGGCTTCGAGGGCCGTATGGTGTCGATCACAACCACACACCTCTGCTCTCACAGCACACAAAAACACAGGCACTGCGTAAAAATGAACTAGCACAGCTGTGTGCCAATAAAACTTTATTGACAAAGGTCGGTGGTGCACAGGATTTGGCCCACCGGTTGCAAGCGGCTACCTCCTGCCCTACAGTGTTCAGCTTTATAAGGAAGGAACAAGTAATAAAACCCCAGAAATCACACAGCACTTGAATCTAATGGCTAGAAGAGTTTTCTGTCCTGTAATTTAAAAAGGAAAAAAAAACAACAGCATCAAGGTAAAAGTCCACCCAGTGTGTGACTGAATAATCATTTGTGCACGTGTTGAAACGTCTTACCGGGGAACAACAGTGTGTGTCTGACCTGTTCCCCTTGCCGTTGGACCGCGCTTCCCAACATGCTCTTCCCTGGACAAGCTGTTCGCTGGAGAACGGATCACACTGTAACCCGTCTGTGCCAGCGTTCGGCAGCTGCTTCCCACGCTATAGCCAGCTCTGCCGCTCTGCAAATCTCCTGGAGAATTTCCCCCAAACGAAGCCCGCTCTGGCTTTTCTGATCAACCCGTTTCCTTCCGGCTGACCCCAGGCTCGATCTGCCGCACGTGGCTGACTGAATCCGTTTTTGAAAGGACATTCTGTGGCTGGGCAGCTTTCTTCAGGGATAATCGCTGAGCAAATCATCAGTGATATTATTTCCCTTGCAAGGAATATCTGAGAGGGAGGTGGGTTTGTTCCCCTTCCCGCCCTCGCGCTCTCTCACCCTCCCTTCCTCCCTTCCTCTCTTCCTTCCTTCCTCCCTTCCTCCTTCCCTCCCTCCTTTCTTCCTCTTCTTCCTCCCTTCTTTCCTCCCTCCCTCTCTTGTTTCCTTCCTTCTTCCCTTCCTTCCTTCCTTCCTTCCATCCTCTCTTCCTTCCTCCTTTCCTCCCTCCTTTCTTCCTTTTCTTCCTCCCTTCTTCTTTCCTCCCTCCCTCTCTTGTTTCCTTCCTTCTTCCCTTCCTTCCTTCCTCTCTTCCTTCCTTCCTCCTTTCTTCCTTTTCTTCCTCCCTTCCTCCTTTCTTCCTTTTCTTCCTCCCTTCCTCCTTTCCTCCCTCCTTTCTTCCTTTTCTTCCTCCTTTCTTTCCTCCCTCCCTCTCTTGTTTCCTTCCTTCCTCCCTCCCTCCCTCCCTCCCTCTCTTCCTTCCTCCGTTTATTTTTTGAAGTCTCCCATTTGTCACCGATTCTCTATTTGCAGAGTGTGTACGTAAACAGACTTTCAACTCAGCGACCCCGGAGTGAGACTGCTGGCAATGCCACCGTCGATCTGGTCACCAGGTCCCCGCCGGCCTCCTTGACAAGTCTGCACACCTGCCAATCACCCGTGAGTGTGCTCCTCTAGCCATGCTCCAGCACCAGGCGGCGTGTGCACTGCTGAGCGCCATCCACATTCCACCGAGCATTTCAAACGCCCTGCCCTGCTGTGTCTCCACCCCACCAAGCCCCACGCTGTGGACCAATAATCAAACGGGGCACACGGAACACCAGCTCCCGGCCTCGAGGAGAACAACAAAGGCTCTAAGACACTGTATCTACTCCAGCCCTCGTCAGAGGGGAGACTCTGGCTGACGCTTGGCATAAATCACCCTGTCGGCTGTTTCCTCCTGTCTAGCGTCCTTCCTTCCCCTGTTGGGTCCCCAAGAACCCAAGCCTGGGCTCCGCCCCTGGGAAATCTGCTCTATGATAGGAACTGCATCTCTCAGCAGGAGCTTTCTGCCACCTACCAGCAAGGGGTCCCACCGACCCCTGGGATGCCGTCCTCACACACGCATGCTGAGCCCACGTACCACATATCCGTAGTAAGAGAACCAAAGAATGTGCGTTGAACGAGTATGTCTGTCACCACTGACATCCTCTCCGATTTCTCACGCAGGGGCTCTTACAAGGTCTCGTAGGAGTTATCTGGCACTTACACTAACCGAGCGTTCCTTAACCACATGGTGCCGCTGCCTGCCTCTCCGGTGGCAACGAGGGTAGAGTCTCCACGGATTCATACAATCACCTCTGCTCTCGGATCAATACTGTTGGAACGGCCTGAAAAATACAATCTTTATCTATTTACACAGCATCGACCAGACTATCATAAGTGGATTCAGAACGATGATGCAGAATAATGTATGAAATTAAATGTCAGTGTCTGCACCAGGCACGAGACGGAACGGACTTGGGGATGGGGGCTTGTGGTCGGCGCGGCCTGCCCAGACAGGTGCCTCCTGCCCGGAAGCCTGCTGCGTCATCACGGGGTCTCTTCTGTTGCAACTCACAGAGCAGCTGAACAGGTGCTCAGACAGGTCCCAGCTAGACTGCAGCCTGAACGGGCTAAGCTCGCGCACAGGAAGGATTTGCATGCAGAATGAGCTCTCGCCGAGGCCCGCTAATCATGTGCATAACGACAAGCAGGGGTATCTAAATGCTTTCCTTAGAGTAGACTTTGTTTCACCTCTCTGCGCGCTGATGCTCAGCTTGTTAATGGCACTCGAGAGTTACAGAGATGATCTCCACGTTTTATTAGTGATTAGCCGGGGCGTGCGATGCGCATTTTATTTGCTGTTCTTCAGCTCTGACGACACCTTCTCACATGCTGATGAGCTGACTGGATGACTCTCCAAAAGTTCACAAGTCGGATGCTTTGGAAGGAGAGTTATTCTGGGAGAAAACATAATCCATGGCACCGGGGTGTGAACAGCCCTTCAAAACTTTCTACCTGCAACTATATTAAAATGTTATTATGACTTTGGCCCCTGGCTGGTGTAGCTCAGTGGATTGAGCTTGGGCCTGCAAACCAAAGGATTGCCGGTTCGATTCCCAGTCAGGGCACATGCCTGGGTCGCAGGCCAGGCCCCCAGTAGCAGACACGTAAGAGGCAACTACAGATTGATGTTTCTCTCCTCTCTTTCTCTCTCCCGTCCCTTTCCTCTAAAAAGAAATCAATAAAATCTTTTAAAAAATGTTGTTATGACTTTGAGTGGTCAAAGTTTTCTTGACTAGAACAAAGAATATTGCAACTGATTGACTAATCAGTGACTGAGACACTGATGACTTTATAAAGTAAATAATTTAGCTATAACTTTAACAATCAATAATCAACAAGACCTACAAATACAAACCATGCTTGCTATTGTATTTTTGGCATAAAACTGATGAAAGTTTTATACCAATAATATATATTTAGGACACCTATGAAATGTATGTATATATCATACACATTATATGAATATATTCTGTGAAATATTTTCTGTTAGTAATATATGTATATATTTCTGTGTATGTGTATAAATTTAAAAAAACAAAGCAATCAATGGAAAAAGAATATAAGCAGGAAATTCTCAGAAAAGGGTAGTTAATGGCTCGTAAATATTTGAAAACATATTTGATGGCTGCAGTAATGAGAAGACTGTAAATTAAAAGAACAACAAGGTATCCCCTCAAAACAGCAAGGTGGGCCAATGTTGAAAATTCTGCCAGTCTCCATTGTCAGCGGTTGGTTCCCACACCACACGGGGCAGAGGCAGAAAAATGTGCCTGCCTTCTAGGCAGCAGCCTCCTTCCTAACTATGAGACAGACACACTAAGGAAGTGCTCACGTCTGTGTTCAAAACGGCACTGAGACCTGGAGGCATCTCCAAAACAGCAGAAAACAGAAGCAACTTTCATTTTCATCCATCGAGAGACGGAGTCGGGTGTTGGCTTGCACGCAACGAAAGCCCTGCACAGCGGACCCAGTGAATCAGCTGGAGACGTACTCACAGGCGTAAGCTCTAACACCAGGTGGGGAAAACCGCTACGAGAAGGATGCGCCCGAGATACCGTTCCTGCAAAGTTTTAGGATCGTACAGACCAGGTCTGCACGTTGTCTCTGAACACCTCACCCACAGCCTCCTTTTATAGACATACAGACAAAAAAAGAAAGAAAATAAAGACCAAATTTATCATCTAGATTTTTCTGGGAGAGGGCAGGATGGGATTGGAGTAGAGGAGGGTACAAAAAGCATGCGGATTGTGCCTGTCACTTCCTGCTGTAAAAGATGATAGATATCCATAGATAAATAGAAGGATGGATGGATTGGATGGGTGATGGATGGATGGATGATGGATGGATGGATGGATGGATGGATGATGGATGGAGAGATTGATGGATGGATGAATGGATGACTAAATAGATAAATAGATAGCTAGAAAGATAGATAAATTGACATTCATTTACCTATGATTCTCTGAGAAGAGCTATTCAGCATTTTCCAGATACTCACTAGGTATAACTGTATGCCAGATACTATTTCATGAAAATAATTAAGCCGCTTCCTTTTTCTCAAGACAAACGGAGCATACCCAGCTACCCACGCCCTCGGTCACTGCCAACAAACAGTCCACCAGCCTGCGGCGTCGGCTCCATTTCTGCCCAATTAAATATGTTCTTCACAGTTCACAGTGAACTTCAGGTCACATTAGGCTGGATAGCAATGGGAAGTTGGCTGCCATCCCAAAGTTAAAAATGAAATCCCAAAGAATCCGAAGCCACCCTTCATTCCCGAATCTTTGTCAGATTACATCTCTTCATTAGCGTAGATCTGAGCAAGGTAAGGGGTTGGATTAGAATTCAACCTCCAGGAATTCACTTCCACGCACGTGATTTGGCGTGTAGAGACCACCAGTGCATGCCTTTTCCATATTCTTGTTTTCTCTTTTGCTTCACAAGGTCATTCCAAGGAACTGAATTCATGTACTGTTTCTGTTAAAGGAAATAGAAACTTGAAGAACATGCATAGACAGAAATATGTAGGAGAGAGATTTTCAAAGAGAGGAAGCAATTAACTTCCTGCTCTGTAAGAAAGTGTTTGCAAATTATGCTCAGGAATCTTAATAAGAAGGTCACTTAACTCAAAGGTATTAAGAGAAATCTAAGCCAATAACACTTCTACAAATCTCACCAAGAGTCCTAGAATTATTCATCTGGCAGTAAACACCCCAGAGTTATAATAATTTGATATTTTTGAACTCCCACTTGCCTGATTTTAAACATTTCCAAAAATGCCCCTTCAACCAAACCAGCACGAAGCTGCCGATGATAAAGTTTATTCATAATCATAGTTAATTCTATTAAATAAATTGTGTTTCCATCCTGAGGTATTGGCCTATGGCCCTCTGTGTAAACATAATTTGAGTGTCGTGTTTTATTTAGATAACTGACATTTTGACCGACATACACAATGCGTTTTTGTCCCTCATGAAAGTTTATCCAATTTACTCTTAGCTCCGAGGCTTATTGAATCTTAACGATGTGACTTATGAATAATAAGAAGTGCAGCCGAATGGAAAGGGAGAGCAGCCTGCAGGTTATGGGTTGATTGACTACGTTCTATGGTAGCAAGCAGCAACGAAGAAATGCCATCCTCAACAAGACAGGAATGAGTTTCCCGTCCGACACCAGCGTCATCAATAACCCTTTCATTGGCCACATTTCATAATACGAGCGTTAGAACGTTAGGAATGAAATGCTCACAAACTCAGTCATCGGGCACGAACGCATAAGTATCCTGTGTGCGTCTTCCCAGATGTTGTTTTGTGGGTGAAACGTACACCATTCTGCTTACGGTGAACCTACTAGAAGAGTCTTTAAAAAAAAAAAATCCATGAATCCAAACCACCTGATTGAAGGCCAAAGGATCCCCATTCATAGTATCCCTCCTCCCTGTCAAAGTTCTGAACTCATTAAGAGAAAAACTGTGTGTAGATGAAAACGCCACCTTATTCACATTGACACAGCAAATATTGGGGGGTGTGGTTTTTGCCTGGGGCAACCTAGTACTGACCCCCAAATCTGAGCCATCCACCCGGTTGCAGCCAGCATTGGACTGGGGTACATGTCTCCTCTAAGACTCCTGGAGACCCTCAATTTGTGAAACCAGAGGAAAATGACAGCTTCCCATGGGCTGCAGATTCCCAGGCAAAAGGGAAGGAGATGAAGATAAGCAAAGCATGCTCAGACAAGTCTCCCACTTCTCATTGGGGCAGGGGGGACAGGGGGTGAGTGAGGGGCAAACGAGAGGGAAGGAGGGACAAGGAAGGGAGGGAGGGAGGAAGGAAGGAAGGAAATAAGGAAGAGGAAATTAGGAAGAGGAAATAAGAGAGGAAGGAAATAAAGAAAGAAGGAAGGGAGGCACAAAAAAGGAAATAGAATAACATAAAGCTGTGTCTGTCCACACCGCTAATGATGCCGCCCCATGCAAACCAACTTCTCCAACATTTTGTAGGTTTTCCAAACCATGGCAAACAAATACCAGAGAAGCTAAAAAATATAAAAAATAAAAAATAAATAAATAAAACACGCAGAGAAAGAGCTTATTGTAAGGCAAAAATAGTTGAAGAGTTAGCGAATGGAAAATAAAAACATGAAAAATGTGATTTATAGGGCTGATATTACTCACTGAAGAGGTAATGTTCTGAGCTATTGGAATAATCACCACTATTATTGGAACGTAGAGAGGAATTCAGTGGGCTATAAAGATACCTTTGTCTATAGAGAACAACGCTGCTGCATCTTTACAAACCATTGAATTAAAAGTAACTTATGTTTATCTCTCTGAATTTCAATGCCACTTGATTTTACAGTCGGAGGCCCTATACATTTTAATTTGTTAGCGATGTATAGCTCTTTCTGCAATGTTACGACGTCGTTGCTGCTTACCTTCGGTTTCACAGGAAGCAGAAAATGGTTCTTTCGGTAATGTCCATTAATATATTTAAAGCCGTGCAAACTTCTTTAGGGAAGGAGATTCTGGCATGCATTTTTTTTCTTTCATGTTACAAATATCCTTCTTTAATTTGGGGAACAATCACTTCTTTCAGCTTAATGATCCAACAGTGAAGAAGAACACAGACGTTATAGGGGAAAACCGGTAGCTCCGTGGTGCATGGTTACCTAATTGCTTGTGAAACCTCGGAACATTAATTAAGAACAGGATTTAAAGTCTAGAGCCTCCCTGTGGAAAATGTTGGCCAACAGCGTGGCAGCAACCCCGCCCCCCACCCCGCCCGGTGCAGAATGCGAAAGTGACAGACGAAATGCGGGCATTCTTTTGCAACCAAAGCTGAGCTGGTGGATAAGAATCAGGCACGAAACCGCGCAAGCGCCTGGGGTGAGCCAGCCCTGGATGGAGCGCTTGCCCCCCGGCGTCTTCTGGCCCCTCACTGCCGGCAGCCTCTGTCTTCTTCAAGGTCCGTGTGGGTAGGACGGGAGTCCCAGGTCAGCGTGAGGCCCAGGCTCCGTGTGCGTCACCTTCTCAGCGGTGTGTTCGTTACCAGAAAGTGCCCCACTGCTCCGGCCAAGTCGCAGTTGTCTCCACAACGGCCTCCAAGTTTGAAGGGCCGGGGGGTGCCGTGTGGGAGCAAACACAATCATCACCAAGTAAATCATTTAAAACGCAGACCGTAAATAATGTCTGCAAAGTACGTTCCAGTGAATGTGAATTCTCTCCCTCCCACTGCGCCCACACCCCGCTGTGAGAGGCCCAAGAAATCATTAGAGAGCCACTACGCTGTGAAAAATAAGAAATTCGGAAATGCAGCTTAAGCAGCATCCAAACACATGGAATACTGAGCAGCAAAGCTAAGAGCGGATGCATTCGTATAAAATGGCCTCATCAAAAATGACAACACAGTGCAGAGGGAAATTTGAAAAGACACAAGTGAATGAAATTCATGCCATTTTCATATTTTACGGGTTGGAAGATCCCATACGACTAGCATTGCTGCTGTCCCCAAACTGGTGTGTCAGTAGAAGTTAATCCCAGTCCCCCCAAAACCAAGCTGGGGCTTGTAGAAATTGAGACGCTGGTTCTGACATTGATGTAGAAATTCAAAACAACTAGCGTGGCCAAGACATCCTTGAAGAAGAGCAAAGTTGGGAGGCGTCCGTGACGGCGTTTGGGGATTAACGGAAGTGGAGGCAAAGACCGCCCTAAATCAGGCTGAGTGGAGCCCGTTTGTCCACGGGTTGCTCTGCGGGAGCAGTCAGCTCCCGCGGTTTGCGTCTGGCCGAGAATCCAGGGCTGGTGGCGCAGCGGGAAGGCTCTGCCGTGAGTGAGGTAAGGCTTCCCGTGTGCTGTGAGTGGAGGGTTACGCCGTGAGGACGCTGCAGGGGGCGTTCACCGAGCCAGGAATTCTCAGGTCATTGGTTTGGGGAGCATCTTGGACTCCCCTCCCCTCAGGTTGGTGCTGAGTTACAAAAAGAGGGAAGAATCTGGGCAATTGGCAGACATGGGCCGGGCCAGGCTGTATGTTCGTATGTGACTCGGGCACGGTCCACTCGACCTTCTGTCTCTCCAGGTAAAGCTGCACTTATGAAGACGGTGTGGCTGTGGCTCAAAAGGGGGCCCACAGGACAGAGTGGGGAGCCCAGGGGGACCCCACACCTGACTTAGACACGAGCTGTCTTTGCAGGCAGCCGGGGCCCAGGGGGTCTCTCAGGGACAGCATCTGGAACAGCTGGGTATGCCCATGGTGGGTGTGTAGGGGGCATCTTTGATTAACTTTAGGGCCCAATAAACTGCGTATGCCTAGTACAAGAGTACAAACAGAGCGAACGACTTCCAACTGTGTACAGACAGCGTGGGAAGGGGATCAGAATACAGCACCCCAACATCCGCCGTTTTCCGACAAGGATTAATCTGAGCTACAGACAATTGACAATCAACCCCAGAGAAGGAGCCGTCCGCCTCCCCCCTTCTCTGCCTAAAAGCAGGGCACACCTCTCCCTACGACCAAGGTCAGCACCAGCCACCGAGGAAAGAGGAGCCTCTTATGCCAAAGAAGGAAGTGGACACCGAGGTGAGTCTGCACAAACAGACCTGATGGAAAGAGCCTGTAGGTGCCATGAGCCCTCCATCCATTTCCCGGTCACTTTCTCCCCATTTAACATCCATTGAAACCCAAACGGTCTTTCCTCAGCTAAAAGGGTATAAAGGCCCCCACAGCTAACTATTCTCTTGGCTTGCAGCACTTTTCTGTGCGTTTCCATATCAACAAAACTAGGGTGCCTCTTCTCCTGTTCATCTCTCTCTTGTTGGCTAATTCTCGCCCTCCCACACCAGCCTAGGAGAGGAGAGGACGAAACCTTTTCCTGGGCAAATGGAATCAGAGAAGGAAATTTAACCTACACCCTGCAGGAGGGTTGTCTTTCCTGGGCATCTGTGAGTGCGAAATTCAGGGTGAGATAAAAAGATGGCAGGAAACCAAAGTCTCAGACAACCAGGTTAACGAACTCCATCTAATTATGATGGGTGCAACGTGCAAATACCTACTACGCACAGGTGCCGGCAGCATGGATTTTCAAAGATAGGGCCGTACGAGGGGATTAACTCCGCGAGTGTCCGGAGTTTGAAGGGCTATCAACTGTTCTTTCAAACAATAACCTCAAACCGAGTTGGCTGCTCATCTGAGCACCAGGCTAGGAGAGCGTGTCAGCTTTTAACAGCTTAAGCTTCAGGACTGAGAAGCTGGAGAGTATTTGGATAAAAGACGGGTGTTGATGTGATAATTACGACGGGAGTCTCCCACCGGCTGCCTCCGGCTTCCTGGGGCTGCCCGTAAATGCACGCAGAGCAGGGCCGTGGGGAAGAATGTTGCGGCTTCGCGAAGCTCTGTGCATGGCCCACACCCCCACGCAGGTGCGTAGAGCCGGGGAAATACCGCAGGACAGAGGGGTAGCCTTGGGGTCAACAGGATTCTGAAGGTTAGAAGGGAAAGAAAGGTGGTGATTGTCGCTTTATGCAGAGCCACGCCGGGGCACGCTTCCCAAGTATCCTGTTCACGGGATGGGGGGGGGGGCAGTTCCTTGTCCAACACCCTGATCCACGTGCTTGAAGAGGCACCTGCTGCTCCATCCACTGGGACTTCATCATTTCTGCAAGCAGGTATCCACGGTTCTTGAGGACCACACCCAGGGGACAGGGCCTTGCCTTCAGCCCCGTAGTGAATTCTTGGAAGAGATTTGTGGCCGTGGACAAGAACGTGAACCGATGAACAACCCCAGCCTGCTGGAAATGCAATCACGATTTCCCACGAACGGCTCGGGGGTGGATTTAGGCTTCTCCCTCGAAGGACAGATTCGGCCCCCGGGAAGCAGCAAGCTACCAGCACTTGGCTTTGGCAAAGACGTATAGTTTAAACAGAACGGAAAGAACTTGCACGTTTTCTCAAGTAAATACGCTAAGGAAAGGGAGCCTCTTGCCCCTCCTTTGTAACAAGGAGAGTTACACCTCTTATTTTTAATTCGTATTTGCTGTCACAGTGCCAGGCAGGTCACCACGGGTCTCAGAGATGTGTCCCCAGGGGCCCTGCTGATATTGTTCCAAATGCCCTCGCATTTCCAAGACGAACTCAGCTGTGGTGAGTGCTGAGGCTGCCTTTGAAAGCCCAATTGGATAAGGCAGACAAAACACTGCGATCGGTCCCGCCAACCCCACTGAATTTTATTTTCAGGAAAGCCAGCCCACTCTCTGGCTCTGAAAGTCGTTGCTCCCAGTGAGGTGTGCAGAAGGGTGTGTGAGGGGTGGAGGGAGCAGGGTCCACGTCCACCGCCCGCTCCAAGCTCTTGAGACAACGTCAAAGAGACGCCGCATCCCCCCTGGCCCAGGTGTGAAGACGGTGGGTTGTGGCCAGGATTCCTACTGAAGCATAGCTCTCAGAATTCTCTGAGACCACTGCAAGTGAGAGCAGTCACAACACATGGCTTCACTTAAGAGTCAATGGCTGCTTCGTGCATGCCATTCTCTGCCCCACACATCCTTCTCCCCACTCAGATCCTGAGAGCTGTTACTACAGACTCGAGATCAAAGACAGACAGGTGTCTTTCGCCTAGCCTTCTTCACCACTGACGTATAATCTTTTTTTTTTTAATTTTGTTCCAATCGTTCATTGATTCAACACTGAAGCCGCAGAGGTCTCTGCTGGGAAGGGAGGTCAGGGCCCCCACAGGGCCACGGGCTTCCTGAAAATCCACAAGAAGGATGAAGGGAACCCGCTCGTGAGCGCTCGGCAGGCTCAGAGCTTGGCTTCTTGAAGCCAACCTTCATCTCTCCTGCACTGTGTCCGTTGGTTTCCGGCTCCCACTGCAGGTCCATCCAGGTTCCCAGTGGCTTCCCGGGCACGTGCTCCCCATGCTTGGTGTCAGCTGTGGTGCGGTCCCTAAGCTTCTCAATACGTGCATCTTGCAGCTCATGTCTTGTGAGTGCAACGCGACGGGACCTTGGAGCCCACCCAAGAGCAGAGCCAATACACACTGGCGGGGGTGGTTGCTGTCTCACCCAGCCCCGCCCACACGCAGCACAGGCAACGCAGCCGGGGGGCACGCCGTCCTGGCGGACCCACATGTGCGGCAGATCGGTGAGGGGCAAAACGAGAAAGAGGTGAGCGCACCAGGTCTACAGAAGTCAGCTAACAACTGGTGGGGCCAGGTATACTCCAACCACAACTTGCTTCAAACACACACACACACACACACACACACGCAAGGAGGTACAAGGACACTCTAAAACACATAGCAATGATGGCACCTCATGCTGTGCTTCCTTGTGTTACTTCCTCCGTGGGCTCCTCCCTGAGGCACAGAAGCAAGGGCAAACTCAGGGCAACCCAAATTCATTGCCGTGCACTCCTTCAACCCCCTGCGTTGCCACGCGCTCCTTCCCACGTGCCCATCAGTCAACGGAGGGCGGAGGGTGCTGGTAGCACGGTGCCCCAGCCCAGAAGCAAACAAGAAAAGGACTGGCCGAGTTTCCTGCAGGGTTACCACTCTTCTGGCAGGGACCCGACCCAGAGGCATGTACCAGCTATGAAATGTAAACCAGGTGATTGCAGTAGCTCCAAGTATAAGTTAAGTGCTGTTGCATTTGCACTAAAAACTGGCGCTGCGCAATGTGTAAATCCATGGCAAGACTCCTGTTGATAATTTAATTTTCCTCCACCTAGGGACACATCAGCAGGCAAATGCGCCACGCCACAACAAGCTCAGAAAGGAAAGAGCTTTGCATCTCACTCCTTCAACCACACTTTGCTCCTGCTTTCCGAAGGGGCTTGGGGCTCTTCATTATTATAATTTTACTATTTCATAACCCAGAATCAGCACCATCCCCCCCACCCCCACCCAGAGGACTGGCTGTCTTTCCCGACAGTGAAGAACAGGAACTTGCAGAGGTAAAAGGCCTTCTCTCAAGCGTGCATCTCCTACAGGAAGGAAAGAAGGTCAAGGACAACGGCGAAGGACTTCCCTGTCTGGGCTGCCTCGTACCACCGGGTATCGGTGCCTTTTAATATGAGATGAGAGGTCTTCAGTTCTCACTGTCCCGTACCCCTTCATCTCTCTCGGTCTCACTGTCCCGTACCCCTTCATCTCTCTCCGTAGCCAAATCCAATGAGCCCCCGTAAGGGATGGATACATCGCGTGGCAGACATTCTCTGCTGTAATTAAATCTCCTTTTTAGTTTGTCGATGACCCTTAGAATCCACTTCCAAGGGAAAAATAGCAGGCACTGCTCCCACCGTCTGAAATGTTGTATTTATATATATTTTGCAGCTGACATGCACTTAGGAGGCATCTGCTCCGTGCCGGGCCTTGGGTTAAGCATGGGAAACATGCCGAATAAGTAACTGGAGATGTGAATAGGCCGTGCAAGCTACAGAAATGCGATACAAAGAGCAGAAACAAACTTGAGCCAAAGGAGGCACAGGGTCCACTCAGGCCTCGGGACCCAACCCACAGCATTTCCTTCGCCGAGACCCCACGGTTTCCTGTGCAGGGCATTGCAGGGGGCCATTTCAACGCATTCCCCGTTGGGGCAGTCAGAACTAATGCTGCTAGAAAAAATGCCCCAAAGCAGTGTGGTCCACGTCGGCAGTGAACAAGGGGGTGGAACTGCTGAGTTACAGAGGCCGCGCAACCGTTTTAGGTAGTGCCAAACCGTCCTCCAACTGGCCAGTTATACCCCCTTGAAGTTCCAGGGTCTTCAAGTCTTCACCAACCCTCGATATCATTTGCGTTTTTCATTTTAGCCAATTTTGGAGGTTGTACGGTAGTCTCGCATTGCGGTTTTCATTTCCATTCTTTCACGACTTACAAGCTTTAGGTATGTTTATTGGTTGCTAAAAACAGTCTCTTTTTAAACTTTTATTTTATTTTTCAAACATAGAGAGAGAAACAGCCATGTGTGGTTGCCTCTCACGCATCCCCTCCTGGGGACCTGGCCGACAACCCACGCATGTACCATGAGTGGGAATCGAACCGGCGACCCTCTGTTTCGCAGGCCTGCACTCAGTCCACTGAGCCACACCAGCCAAGGCTGAATAGTCTCTTTTGAAAGTGCCCAGCAAAGCCCATGTCTCGACGGGGCCTGCTGCATTTTTAGTACCGGTTGACA
>PVKU01006431.1:0-104028 GCA_004027475.1 Anoura caudifer
TGAAATGTTAAAGGGACTTATCTAAGAAAAAGAAGATAAAAAATATGAACAGTAAAAAGACAGCAAACTCACAGGTATTAACAACCACACCTAAAACAAAAGCCAACTAAGCAAACCACTACAACAGGAGCAGAAACACAGAAATGGAGATCACATGGAGGGTTAGCAATAGGGGAGTGGGAAGAGGAGAGAGGGGGACCAGGTACATAGAACAAGTAGCATAGATGGTAGGTAGAAAATAGACAGGGGGAGGGCAAGAATAGTGTGGGAAATGTAGAAGCTAAAGAACTTATGACACACGGGCATGAACTAAAGGGGGGAATGTGGGTGGGAGGGGGTGAGCAGGGTGGAGGGTAATGAAGGGGGGAAAATGGGACAACTGTAATAGCATAATCAATAAAATATAATTTAAAAAAAAAGAAACAAATTGTATCAGAGACCTAAGTATAAAACTTAAAACTATAAAACATCTGGAGAAAAACCTTTGTAACCTTGAGTTGGGCAGATTCCTTAGACATGGCATCAAAAGCATGATTCGTAAAATAACAAAGTGATAAATTAAACTTTATCAAAGTTAAGAACTCATGCTTTTCAAAAGACTTGTTAAGAAATGAAGATACAAGTGGTAGATTGGGAGAAAATAGTTGAAAATTGCATATCTTATAAAAGACTTGAATTCAGAATATTATAAAGTATTCTCAAAACACAATAATAAGAAACTAAACAATTTGGATAATAAAATGGGAAAAAGATTTGAATAGATACTTCACCCAAGAAGATATACAGGTGGAATATGAACACATGAAAAAATCCTCCATATCATTAGTCATCAGGGAAATGCAAATCAAATTAAAACCACAATGATATTCCACTACACACCTATCAGAATGGCAAAATTTAAAAAAAAGAATAACCACATCAAATATTAATAAAAATGTGGAAAAACAAGAACTTTCATACCCTATGTTGTGGGTGGGAATGTAAAATGGAACAACCAGTTTGGAAACCCTTCAAGCAGTTTCTTAAAACATTAAACATACATTTCTCTAAGGTCAAGACGTTCCACTCCTGTTTACTGAAGAGAAAGGAAAGCCTATGTCCATACAAAGATTCATACATAAATATTCACAGTAGCCTTACTTCTAACAGGCCAGCACTAGAAACAACCTGAGTGTCCATCCCCAGGTGAAGTGACAGAGTGTGTTATGTTCCTACACTGGGCTGCTACTCATCAATAAAAAGGGATGAACTACCGATATACTTAACAACACGGATGAATTTCAAAATAATTTTGCTGAGAAAATAAGGAAGACAAAAAAGAGTGTGTATTGTGTGATTCCACATTCAATAAAATACAAACCAATCTTTATTGGCAAAAAGCAGGCATTATAAAGAGGCATAAGGAAGATTTAGGGGGAGTAACAGATATGTTCGTGATTGTGATAATAGTTTCACAGGTGTACACATGTCAAAATGCATAAAATTGTTCTCTTTAAATATGAAATGTATTGTATGCCAATTATGCCTCAATAAAACTGTTAAGGGTATACATGTCCAAGTTCAGGCATTTTCTCTCCCTATTTGTTACTATAGAAAGCAGGGAAGTGATTGGAATTTCAAGGAATGCAGACTGCTTCATGGCCTGCTTCAAAATGCCTTCCTTTTTCCTGCAAGGTGGACTGGAGGAGGGATAGAAATTCAGCTTCAAGAGAAATTCAGTTTCTGAGCCGAGTAGAATTTATATAAGGGAATGCATGTAACAGCGCACAATCAGGAATTCCTCCTAGTCACGCACAGGATTGTCTTTTGGATTGTCTGTATTCTCACAACAGACAATCCAAAATAAAAAGCAATGGACAGGTGATCCAAAGAAGCAGCTGCTTGAATTTCTGCTAATAATCAGGGTATATAAATTAAAAACACAGTAATAAAACCATTTCACACCCATAAAATTGGGGAGAAAAAGTTTAAATCTGACAGCACTAAGTGTTGGCTAAGATGTGAAACAACTGCAAGTTAGATACTTTCTGGGGGCACATTCAGACAACCAATTTAGAGAGAAATTTGGCAAAGATAAAGACTCGTACATACATACATACAGACAGAAAATCCACGTCCAGGTCCACACCCATGGCAACGTTGATACATGTGCTTGAGAAGAGTTGGAAGCCCACATCAGGCACCCCCAACTATGAAGCCCTGCACCCCAAGACAAGCCCCCAAAACACCTACCTATGAAAACCAACAAGACCCACAGGCTAGAGGGACTTGAGCACCGCAAGCGCTCAAGGACTCACCCAACCGGCGAGCGGAGAGCTTCGAAGGTGGGGCTGGGACTCTGCATGGGTGAGGCCCTCTGACTGCAGGGGAAGCCCGGGCCTGGGGGGCGGGCACCTGGTTGGACACATATTTGCAGCCTGCAGTCTCTGGGACGGAGAGCCATCTTCACGTCTCTCTCCACCTTGCTCTCGCCAGGGCGCCACCCTTTACATATATATATGAGAGAAAATTATATATATATATATATATATTATATTATTTTTAAGTCTAAATTTTCTGTCGCTCCAGAATACCTGTTATCTCCTGGATGGGAACTTTGACACGTGTCTGCCACCCGGAGTTTGCTGCTACCACCAGGGACACCTCTCCTCCGCCTGGCTCTGGTGACTCGCGGGGCTTTCCCTGCTGGGTCCCTCAGGACTGCAACCATCAGAGAAAGGTTTCGTAAGCCGCCACCAGCTCCAGGGCACAAACAGAGCAAACAGACCCAGGGGCTCAGGCTTTCTGGGAAAGAGGTCTATCAGCTTCAGGTCACGGCTGCAGCTGAGGGACCAGGCTTCGGATTAAACCCAGCTGGGGTCTGAGTGGAATCCTTTCCAGAGACTTCAGGGTATGCGTGGGCGCTATTCTCGCGAGCTTGCTCTTCTCACGCAGGAGCTGCCTCTGCGGCTCTCCAAAGGGCCAATACCTCTGGGAAAGAGCTTTTTACATGCCAGTTGCACCTGTTTCAGCTGCCCTGCAGGGACACCCCTTGATTGACTGTCTCGGGTGGGCAGAGGGCTTTCATTCTGGGGTCCTACAGGACAGGAACTATCGGAGAGTTACATCTCGGCAGGGTCACCACCCCAGGACACAGACAGCGGAATGAGATACACCCCCCCAAGTCTTCCTAATGTTAGAGGCCCATTTGCTTGTCCTAGAGCTCCAGCCTGAAGCAAGTTTCAGGTTTGGCACACTTCTAGAAGCCTACAGATTTCAAATTATGTTGCAAAACTATAGTGATCAAAACAGTATGGGAGTGGCATAAAAACACAGATCAAGGGAATGAAATAGCCCAGAAATTGTGTGTGTGTGTGTGTGTGTGTACAAAATGCTATAACATATAAAGATATATATACACATATCCATGCATGTGACTATATGTTAAGATTTTACAAAACTGGGTGGTAAGTATTCAAGTGTTTAAGCTATTCTCTAAATTTTTCTAAAATTTGAAACATTTTATGTTGAAATGTTTAATTGAACAGGAGGAAAAAACCCTGTATTTGTCAAATTCAAAATATACTTGAAATGTTTATACAACATCAAAATAAAAGCTTGACCTAAGCTTTGGGAGAAGTATAGGTAATTGTATGGGCCTAATAAAATTTGTTTAAATACTAGAAAGGAAGAAAAAAAGAAATAAGCTAAAAATATAAACCAGTTGAGTGAGGAGGCGCATAGCCACTCAAGGACAGGGTGGGGCAGTGAGGGTGGGGAGCAACAGAACACACTGCACAGCCCCAGGGAGTCTCACTAGGGTCCAGCTGCCTTTCTCAGGTCAGAAAAGATCAGTAAACCAAGCAAGCAAACAAAAACAATGGAAAAGAAGCCTAAATTTTTTTTGAAAGAAGTCAGACTCAGGAGGGGAAAGATGCCACAGCAAGCAGCCCCGAAGTAAGGTCATGAGAGGTGACAGCAAGCTCAGATGCCCTAGCAGCTGGCAAAGTGCCTCACAGGGACATGAGAAGGGAAATGGTACTTTGGCAAATGCCTAGAAGTATTGGTAGAAGCTGTTAAGACTAAGAATGCTTTCAGCCACTTCTGTTTAGGGATCTGAGAAGGCAATTCACACATGAACTTAATCAAACAGAACGGTGTTCTGATGAAACTCAAGGAAAGGTAAGGAGTCTAACAGGTAAAGAGCTGGGTTTCTGGGGTCAGAAAAACCAGTGTTTGAATCTGGAGCCCACACCTTCCATTTGGGTCACCCTAAACCTGTTACCTAAGCACTCTACCCTTCAGTTTTCTCTTTAATGAGGTGGGATAAAAATAATACTTCTTCCTATGGCTGTTGTAAGGATTAGATGAGATGGTTGTGCCACAAGTCATAGGTTTTAAACAAAAAGTTCCCTACTCTTACAACTATTGTTATTATCAATCTTGTTCATCTAAATGTTCAAATCAGGTGATACAAATGCTATAGCGTGTTAGCAAAGCAATTCAGGTGGGACAGGCCATCATTTTGGTTACATTGTGTACACTCTAAAATAATTTTCACTAAAAGACTTTGTAAAAATGAGAAAGTTTATTTGTGTATCTGTTTGTGTTTACATATACACCTAGATTCACAGGAGACTCAGGACTAAGAGAACTTTTTTGTGAAAGAGGAAGGGATAGAGGGAGATGAGAGGAAAGGACCTGTGTTCAAATGACTTCACCTGTGTGGGCCCATTTCCTCATCCAAAGAAATCCACAGACGGAGGTCCACACTAAACAAATGTTTTTTTCCACAGCGTTTTACTGTGTCTCTTTGTACACACCTGGCAGAATAACGACCACCAGTACACATCGTACTGGACTGCAGCACCCACTCAATGTGCCACTGAATAATTCAGCAAAAAGTCAAGGAAGTTGGGCAGCGACTCTGTGTTGATACATCTGTACATCACAAACATGCCCTGATGTATCTGCCAGGCCTGGATCAGACGGGATGTTTCAAAGGGACCATAAAACAGTTTGAAAGTTCTGAAAGCTAGTATGAATGTGAACCAACAACTCTTACAAAGACCTGGACCTCCATCCCAGGAGGCCTCCCCAGAAAGGTGAGAGCTCCTCACTGTTCTCCATGGCCTCAGTTTACAACTCGTTTCCTGGGCCTCTTTCACTTCCTCTGAATGCTCCCTGCTCTACCTCTCTCAGCTTTATGGAACGTGCTGTAATGCCGCAGCTGCCACCAGAAGTTCACAGTCCGTGGTGGTGGTAGCTGCACATAGGTCTCTCGGGCTATTGCAGCCAGGGCCCACCTCTTAGCAGCTCATTTGTCAGAGGGTCTTTTGGCTTCCCTCCTCCTCTTTGATTTTCACCCTGTAAAGATTCAAGTCAAAAGATGCAAGACATGTCTACCTACGACCTCTGCACATGAGGGCAAGTTCTGGCACTCCACCCATAGGGCACGGTTCCCAAGGTGAGACCACCCCCACTCCTTTGTTTTCCCTTCACAGATGAAGACCGTCAGAGAAATGGCAAATAGCTGTGCCTTCAAGTTATTAAACAAAGCTTAAACTTCAAGAGGCTGACACACAAAACACAGCAAGCCTTTGGATACAACCCTTGGCCTCCACGTGAAAGAAGGGGCCATGAGCCTTGCCCTGTGGGGACAGGACACACACAGACAGCACAGCCCTAGGAATGCTCATGTGGAAATGTATAATCCAGAGCAGATTCATCTGGCACAGATCAGATATAGAAATGGCATGAGAATGCAGATTTTAGATGGTGGGGGGCAACATTTTTGACATAGCAGTTGAAAAAAATCTGAAGATTTTGCTAGTTGGTAGGTCAGATCTGGGTGCCAATTGGACAGCATTCCTCAGTGAGGGGGTACATTGCATGGTCCTGAGCAATTGCTTCCTCAGAATGAGTCCATAAAAGGAAAAAGCTGACACGAAGTGGCTGAATCTGATGGATTTGCACGGCAGACAGGAGCCCAACTGGCAGAATAGAGACTCTATTTCCAAGGGAGAGAAAGAGCAATGTCTGAAGAGGTGTGTCTCACAATTCTGGCTAAGTTAGGAGAGAGTGTAGGAGAAAAGCTACTGCTTATTAAACACAGGAATATAAAATACATACTGTGTTCCTCTGGCCTTCAGGACAGTATCTTAAGCATGAAATGGCTATAAAGATGAATAAGCATAGGGCATAGACATAAGTTAGTCAAAATGCAGTAGAAAAAGATAAAAATCAAGATTAAAGAACAGGTCAGTTTCAACAGGTGTCTGCAGAAGGAATTCACCCATTTAATCAATACACATTTAGCTCCTGCCTATGGCAAACACAGGACCAAGGTCCTGGTGACACTAAGACAGAATTCTTGCTCCCAAGGATCTCTGAGTGAGTAGGTAGACAGTGTCCTAAGCAAATAAGTTCAATACAAGTTTTTGGGAAAGATAATTTGGTTTAATCAAGAGTTAGGAAAAGAAAAACTGGTCATGACTTGGAACATAAAAACTTTATAAATGGGATTAACCCTTCCTGCTTAGGATGTTTGACATCAGAATAACCTCTACAGTGTGGGCTCTCTTGATGCCTTTGCTTAATTTCATGTAGTCTGAAAAGCACAGAGGACATGCCATTCACATCCATGGTTTCAGAAACACAAGGTGGATTGTGGCAGCTGTATCCAGAAGATCAAAGGCCTGAAAGGTCACTACACATAGGCGTAAAATAAAAATTTTCACCATTGATATACAGAAGAAGGAGTCTAAGAAATATCTAAAAATCCCACACATAGTCCAAGATAATTTACATAATAAGATCTGAACATTTTGAGCAATTTTGGAAGTTTAGAGTGAGTCATGTTACCACGTCTCCCCCACAAACACACACAGGCACACAGGCACACAAGCACACTGCCCAGTGCAGCAGTTCAGAGTGAGGCAGGTTTCCGCCATGGTGCAGCGCAATGGGTGAGCTTTTGAGCCAGGTACATCTGAATTCAGATTGGACTCCACCACCACAATTGTGTAGCTTGGTCAAACTAGTTAACTTCTGAGCTTTAATTTCTTCACTGTATTAAGAATAATATAATACCTACTCCATGGTGGTGTTATGGATTTTAATAATAATATTACTCATCATCTGTTGAGTACTAACTCTGAGCCAGGCAATGAGCAAGGCACTTTATCAATAGTATCTCATTTAGTTTGTACAACAGCCATGCATTGCAGGTATCCTTATCCCCGTTTAGGAGATGGGGAAACTGAACATCAGAGAAGCTAAGTAGCTGGACTGTAGTCACACAATTAAAGACAGTTGTAGATGAGATCCAAGACCGGTGTTTAGAAAACCTTCACTGTGATCCCCTCCCTGCAATGAGCCCACGGCACTTTGTGAGGAATAGAAGTCATTCAATGAATGGGGTTCCCACATCCTACACCCCTCTTTTGTTTCTCTCCTTGTTTCCCACCTTAATAACCTTTGATTTCTCTCCATCTCTCTGTGTGTGGATCTCCAAATGTGTGTGCTTCTAATCCATTTATCTGGGTCTACGTAAATCTAGTGCATAAGTTCATTTCTCTATTTGTCTCACAGGATGTGTCTGTGTCCGTCTCCTTCTGTGTGAAAGAGTTCCTACCTAAGTCTCTGCCTGGCCATATCTGTGTCTATTTCTCCGTGTCTTTGTTTATAACTGTCTTGAAGGCCCAGTTTTTTCTCCTTCTGTTTCCTCCTCCCCACCATCTTCTCTTCCATTTCTTCCTCTTTCTTCTGCTCCCATGTCCTTCTCCTAACTGGACATAGTAAAAAACAGTTACAATTCAATTTTCTGCTGGACTATAAACATTATAGTTTTAAAGTGGGATGAAAAGAGTGGCTTCTTTTTCTTTTACTTCTTTGGGGTTTTTTTGTAGTTCCTGTGCCCTTAATTATTGCCTGCCCCTTGGGAATCAGAGACTACAGTTCTTAAAAATTGAAAGCACTCCTACCTCTGGTGAAGTGTAAGCCAAAGGATAGGTTAATTAGGCTCTTGTTTATGGTTTCAGAACCACTGACCCAGTAAGCAGTTGTTCCATCCCTGGCCACAGGCACATACTCTAGTAGGAAACAATTTATTTGAGGTTTTTCATGAGAGCCTTTGCGTATACATGCCCCTTCTTGGAAAAGGAAAATACTTCATTTTTTCCTTGCTTTTGAGGAAGAAAAAACATCCTCCAGTCCCTCTTGTTTATGTAACCTTACTAAGGGAAGTACAGATATGCTTGATTCCACAGAAAAACAAAAATTGAAAATGATTTTCCCCACAAGACTTAAAAACCCATATTTATAAACAAAAGAAATCTAATAGAATCTGCTCTGGGAAGAAAAAAAAATCTCCTCAGCCTGCTGTAAGAGTATTTTGAGTGTGGCCTATGAAGAAAGTTGGGCCAACAGAAAAGAGCCCTTTGCCAGAAGCAGAACAGGGGTCAAAAGATAAACATCATCCACAGTCCACCCTTACCCGGCAGCTTTGTGGAATGAAAGGTCTGGGGGCTCATTTCCTCCCTGGCTGCTTGAAGATCAGCCGCCTTCACGAATGACACAGTAACTGTCTAGACCAGGAAGTTCATGATCTACAGACGACTTCAGTGGAAACAGAAGATCATTGACATCCTTCACCCTGGGAAGGCAACAGTACCTAAGACAAAAATTCAGGAAAAACTAACAAAAATGTACAAGACCACACCAGCTATCATCTTTGTTTTTGGATTCAGAAACCACTTTGGTGGTGGCAAGACAACTGGCTTTGGCACGATTTATGATTCCTTGGATTGCACAAAGGAAAATGAACCAAACATAGACCTGCAAGACATGGCCTGTGTGAGAAGAAGAAGACCTCATGAAACAGAGAAAGGAATACAAGACCAGGATGAAGAAAGTCAGGGGGACTGCCAAGGCCAATGTTGCTGCTGGCAAAAGTGAGCTGGAGATTGGACAACAGAAGGAGTGAGAGTCTTCAGTGACTTGATCTGTGGTGATTATGCAGATTTTTCATGAGAGGATTAATAACTAGGAACTTTAAAAAGAGAGAGAGTGGCCTGGGGGCTAATGAAAGATGGAAACTTTTCATCCTTCCTGAGCAAGTGGAAAACTCACTGCATGAGAAAGGCTTTTTGTGGTTTGGCAGAGGAAGGACAGGGCCCCGGGTGGGATGTGAGGGTTTATATATCGGATTCACATAAAGGAAAAGGTTAGACTATGTGGATAAAAAAGGCAATGCTCAAAATATATTTTGTCTGTGACATGTTCTGTATCATGCCCTAAGAGTACCTTGTCATGGCCTAGGGAAAGAAAAGCATCTATACTAGTCATTTTGCATGTCAGTGTTTTTCAGTGTTTTGCATGTCAGTTTCCCCTAGTCTGGGAGTGGCCATCTAGTGTACAGAAAAAGAATCACCGACTTTCAGGCCTTACCAGAGAGCAAACTGATTCTTCTATAAGGAACTCATTTCCTCTGCAACATTTGCACTTTTTAGAGCTCTGACTTTGACAAATGAATTTCTAAAATCCAAACACTCCAAATACATATTGCATTTGCCTGAATTCCCAATAAAACATTTTCTACTGGACATATCTTGTGACTTTTCTTTAGTGCACTCTGGATGGTTCCTAAGTGATCAGGTCACTCCCTTTCCAAAATTCACCCACTATCTTCCCACAGTCCTTTCTGGAATCTTCCTGGCTCCCAGGCCTCCACATTCTTCCACTTTTGATGATCAGGTCGATGTTTATTTGCAAACCAGGGTCCACCATATTTCCCATCATATCTGGTTTCTCATAGTCCAAAGATGGTTCAGCAAGCACACTGCAGGTTTCCTCGGGCCTCGGCACTGGAATTCCTATAAACCAGAAAGGTGAATCACATAAATACCCCCAACTCTGACAGTTAATTCCCACACTGTTGTACATGTCTGTGGGTCATTCATACATGTTCTTTATCTAGTCCTTTGTCCTTCTTTCCACCATTGTCCTGCTTCTGCCTCCCCTCTGATCACTTTCAGTCTGTTCCATGTTTCCATGCCTGTGGTTTTAATTTTATTTGTTAGTTCATTTTGTTTGTTAGATCCCTCTTATAGGTGAGATCATATGGTATTTGTCTTTCACCAACTGGCTTGTTTCACTTAGCATAATATTCTCCAGTTCCATCCATGTTGTCACGAAAGGTAGGAGTTCCTTCTTTCTTTTTGCTGGGTAGTATTCCATTGCGTAAATGTACCATAGTTTTGTGATCCACTCATTTACCGATGGGCACTTAGGCTGATTCCAGCACTTGGCTATGATAAATAGTGCTGCTATAAACATAGAGGTGCATAACTTCTTTGCAATTGATGACTCAGTATTCTTAGTGCAAAGGGAGAAAAATTGGGACAACTGTAGTAGAACAACAAAAAAAATTATTTTTAAGAAGGTGAAAAAATAAAGAATATCTAGGGGCTCTCTGACACCTCTTCACCCATGGCAGCTTCAGTGCCCTCCCATCCTGTCCTTTCCAATTAGAACGGCAGAACTGGGGAGGCGCTGAGGAGCTAAGGAGCTCCACCACCTCTCTGCTGCCTCTGTGTCCAACCAGTGGCCTGAAGCACTGAGCCTTGTACTTGACTCAGCTCCAAATGTACCTTGAAAGTCCTTTGGGTTAGGTTGTTTAGCATTCATTATAATTCTTATCTCCTTAAAGCTTTGAGAAGAGCTCATTTTGGAATCAATTATAAAGATGACAGAGGGAAAACTTTTCTTTCTTTTCTTCAAAATAGTAGATTTATATCAGACTAAAGACTGGGGAAATTTGGGGGCTCAGAGTAAACAGGAAGCTCCACCTTAATGGCTTCAGATCCCCAGTCCTCTAGATCCCTGAAAAAGAAGTTCCTCTTGCTCTTCTCTCTATTCTCAAGAATTTCCTATTGGGTGTGTACTAGACTTACCAGGGAAACACTTCATAAGTTATGGAAATGTCTAATCACCTGACACTAATATACTACTATATACTAACTATAACTGAAAAAAAATTTAAAAAACAACCTCCTTTTTGGTGTCTCCCTGACTTGATCCCCATCTGTTCCCTTGACCCTAAGACACCATTAGATTGCAAGATACCCAGTACCAGAGGCCCCATTTATTCTTCACAGTCCTGAGTACAAAACCCCATGCAGAATGGACCCTGTCATATTGAACAACAAACAATGTTCTTGCCTACTCTGAACCACTTAAGAGCTGTTGAGGACAGCTTTAAACAAAAGTTTAAATCCTAACTAGATGACCTTGGGAACTTTTCTTAATGTTCCTATGATTTGATTTTCACTTATGCAACCAATCTGATAGGATTGTTGTGATGAATACATCAGATAATACATGCATGATCAATAAATAGTACCAATGTTTTATATTATTTATCATTATCAATAGTAAAATGAGGACATGGAAGTTATCACACAAGATTATTTTGAAGATTAAATGAAAAAAGTAAGTTAAAAAGCCTGGCCACATTGCTGGAATTTAATAAATGTGAGCTTCTTTTCTTCCTTCAAAAATGAATACTATTATAAATTGCAATGGCAACAATTTTTAGACTAATTGACTAATATGATTAAAAATAGAGATAACTATAGCCCTGGCTGGTGTGGCTCAGTGGATTGAGTGCCCATCTGCAAACCAAAGGGTCACTGGTTCAATTCTCAGTCAGAACACATATCTGGGTTGTGGGCCAGATCCCCAGTAGGGCAGGGCATGAAAGGCAACCACACACTGATGTTCCTCTCCCTCTCTTTCTCCCTCCTTTCCCCTCCTTCTAAAAATAAGTAAATAAAATCTTTTAAAAAATAGAGTTAACTAAAAACAATAAATGTCAATTTGCAAATGTTTGGCATATTCAAATAAAATAGCCTTATCTCTAAAATTGTCTCAAACTTAATTGAATTAACTTTGATTTTTTTTGAAGTACACAAGTGTTGTGTGGTATGGTAGGGTGGCATAGTGAAAAGAGAAAGTAATTTGTCTTTTTAAACCTGAGTTTTTATTCATATGGTATCAGGCAGGACACAAAACCCTGTTAATTCCTCATATGCAGAATGAGAGTTATAATAAGTTTTGTACAACTTATTATATAGGGTACTAAGGTACAAATCAAATAACTGAAAACATGTTATAAACTGTAAGTCATTCTCTAGAAATCAGTTATTATGAGGGGATGTGACCATAATTGCAATTGAAATCATACATGAGAGTTTCAGAAAATAAATTTAGAGCTTAAATCTAAATCATAAATCTCTAAAATCTTTATGTTGATCCACCAGAGTCCTCACCTAACCTCTCCTGATGGAAGAAAAAGAAAACCTATGTTAGGGCATGATCAAGTTGTTTAAAGAAAATTTTTAAAAGAGGATATAATTATGATTTTCATACAAGCATCAAATAAAATATCATCAAATAGTTTTATTTAATTCATTAATTAATGAGGGAGCTGGTAAGATGTCAGAACTGGTCAAAGGAGATTTAAATGAAACACAGGTTCACATGAGATGAAGTAAGGCTTCAGTTAGTTTACTAACAAATAGACACAAAAACTTATCTATCCCCAGGCAACAATCAATTGCACTCTAACAGACTCAACAAATTTGTAATATGGAAAGAATCATTTACATTAATATCAGTTTTATATGACTTAAAGAGTTCTCAAATAGCTCAAGGAGAATGAAAAGAAAAGACAATTTTGCTGGATGAACTAGTCAAGATACCCACAAATATAGATATACATCCTTTTAAAAGTTTTTTTTACAATATTTCCTAACAGAGCTGTTAAAAAGAAGACAACAGACTAAAAATTGGAGCAACTTAGCTAAGCATCACATCACCAAACCAAACCGAGACTAAATTTCATTACATTTCAGCTCTCCCAGAAATGGAATCTCAAACTGTTTACTCAGGAATGTTAGGACTAGTTAGGAAAATCAGGACTAGTTAGGAAATCTGGCTGATGGACCCCTGCCATCCACTAAAGGAAATAACTTTGCAATGATTAACCCGCTTTTCCGCCTAGTATAACTCCCTTCTGCCTATAAATCTTTCATTTTGTACAGCTCCTCAGAGATCCTTTCTACCCGCTAGATTGAATGCTACCCAATTCATCAATCATTGAATAAAGCCAGTGAGATCTTTAAAACTTATGCAGTTGAATTTTGTCTTTTAACAGAGTTAAGCAGGTTAAGCCAATAACTAATTAGTTATTAGATCAATGCTGAGTACTTCCTATGTGTTTAAAGGACAGAGTGGGATGGGAAAAGTGGCATGTACCACTTACATGTCTGAACATCAAGGCACTGAAATTTGGGTTACAGAGCTATGGAAAGTGAACAAGCTATAGGAAATTCTGCCTTCTCTTTCTTCTACCTTCAGTCTCTTTCCTCCACCCTACGAATGCTCTGGTCAACTGATTCAGAGCTACAAAATGCCCTTAAGGAAGGCTGTCTGTAGCAATCAAACAGAAATATTTAATTTGTACACGGGAGTTGCCTACAGGATTCCTGGCAATTTCCAAAGAGAGTTTTTTGAAGCTCCTCTTGAAGAATCTCTGTGAAGGGCCCAGTAGTTGTCTGTAGAGCATTCCAGTGCCACAGGAGGTCACAACAGCAGGCCAGGTGCACACCACCCCCTCGAGCAGCTCAAAGACAGAGGTTTTGTGTGAATAGGGGAGGTAGGAGAAAGTGGCAGGGAGGGGACTGGTTAGCCCTTAGTTTTCAGGGAGTAAAAAGAATCTCTATTATCACAACCACCAGCAGTAGCAAATTCACAGACTGAAAACCTTTACAAACCTTGACGTAGCTATAAAAATCAGTGGAATCATTTTGAATGCATCTGCTTCAGACAAAATTATATGAGAAGTAATAAGGAATCAGCCAAAACTTTTTAAGTGTATTTAGCTGGACAATTTCCAGTTATCTTTAAACAAGTTTTTTAAGTTCTGATAAAGTAAACAAAATGACCAAACACTTTATAAAAATGTGAATGCCTGTAGCATATTTTGTATCCACTTAATAAGATTAAAAACATGCCTTTCCTATTTCCAATAATTTTACTCATTTGTTGTCATTGTATGATGTCTTATATAATACATGTGGTCAGTCATTAGCTCTTATTTAAAGCCCTGTATTTGGTCAAGAATATAATCTCCTGACTTCCGGCCAAGATGAAGGCATAGCTGGATGCACTGTGCCTCCTCTCACAACCAAGATTAAGGACAGCAAAAATATAGAACCAAAAAAAAAAAAAAAAACCCAACAGAACAGATAGAAAATTGAATTGTACTGAAGTCTGACAACAATTCACCCAGATGGGTAAGAGGGGTGGCGTCAGCAGCCAGTCTCAGCAGGAAAAGGTGGTGGCTGGTGGTCCCTGGTGTGCAGGTGGCGGATGGCACACCCCAGGCACACAGGCGGTGGTTACCACGTCCAGGGAGGTGGCAGGCAGACCAAGCGAGGTGCACAAGGCAGCTGACCATGGTCACACATTTGTGCGCAGATAAACCAGGTGAAAATGAGCAGCAGGATGGACTGAGCAGTGCAGGACCCTGGTGCTGGGAAGTAGAGCCTAGAGGCACCAATTGAAAATGCTTGTGGGGATTGAAGTGCTGGGAGAGAATCTCAACCTCACAGGAGAGTTTGTTGGAGAGACCCACAGGGTCCTAGAATGTGCAAAGGCCCACCCACATCGAAATCAGCACCAGAAGGGCCCAGTTTGCTTGGGGAAAGTGGTGGAGGGTCTGGAATCTGAGAGAGAGTGGAGCAAGTGCCATTGTTGCCTCTTGGACCCTGCCCCCGCATACAGCATCACAACCCAGCAGCTGGGTTGACCTGCCCTGGTGAACACCTCAGGCTCTGCCTCTCACTACATAACAGCTGAGACCAGACCAAAAAAAAAAGGCTCAAATGGGAGAACAGATCAAAGTCCCAGAGCTAATTCATCTAAGCGACCAAGAGATAGCCAACCTATCAGATGCACAGCTCAAAGCACTGGTAGCCAATATATCAGATGCACAGTTCAAAGCACTGGTGATTAGGAAACTCACAAAATTAGTTGGTTTTGGTCGCAAATTAGATGAACAAATGAAGGCTATAATAAGGGAAATGAAGAAAAATGCACAGGGAACCAATAGTGATAGGAGGAAAACTAGGACTCAAATCAATGGAGTGGACCAGAAGGAAGAAAGAAACATCCAATCAGAAAAGAATGAAGAAACAAGAGTTCAAAAAAATGAGGAGAGGCTTAAGAACATCCAGGACATCTTTAAACATCCCAACATCTGAATTATAGGGTACCAGAAGGGGAAGAGGAAGAGCAACAAGTGGAAAACTTATTTGAACAAATAATAAAGGAGAACTTCCCCAATCTGGCAAAGGAAACAGACTTCCAGGAAGTCCAGGGAGCTCAGAGATCCCAAAGAAGATGGACCCAAGGAGGAACACACCAAGGCACATCATAATTACATTAGCCAAGATTAAAGTGAAGGAGAGAATTCTAGAAGCAGCAAGGGATAAGGGGACAGTCACCTACAAAGGAGTTCCCATCAGACTGTCAGCTGATTTCTCAAAAGAGACCTTCCAGGCAAGAAGGGGCTGGAAAGAAGTATTCCAAGTCATGAAAGTCAAGGACCTATATCCAAGATTTCTCTATCCAGTGAAGCTGTCATTTAGAATGGAAGGGAAGATAAAGTGCTTCTCAGATAAGGTCAAGTTAAAGGAGTTCATCATCACCAAGCCCTTATTATATGAAATGTTAAAGGGACTTATCTAAGAAAAAGAAGATAAAAAATATGACAGTAAATAGACAGCAAACTCACAGATATTAACAACCACACCTAAAACAAAAGCAAACTAAGCAAACAAGTAGAACAGGAGCAGAAACACAGAAATGGAGATCACATGGAGGGTTAGCAACAGGGGAGTGGGAGGAGGAGAGAGGGGGAAAAGGTACAGATAATAAGTAGCATATATGGTGGGTAGAAAATAGACAGGTTGAGGGCGAGAATAGTGTGAGAAAAGTAGAAGCTAAAGAACTTATGATATATGGACATGAACTAAAGGGGGAATGTGGGTGGGAGGGGGTGTGCAGGGTGGAGGGGAATGATGGGGGAGAAATGGGACAACTGTAATAGCATAATCAATAAAATATAATTTAAAAAATATATAATCTCCTAAATTACAACACAGCTCAAAGGGGAAAAGAGAGATATGCTTTACATTATTGCATTTTATTACAAGATTTCCCAGAATGCCCATTGTAAAAATTGAAGTGTTCATACAGTAAAAAATTTTCCCTGATTTTTAGATTGGGGAAATAATTAAGTGATTTTTGATGTTGAAAAGTGACGTCTGAAGATTATATATATAAATATATTTGTATTTAATACTATATATAGAATAGTATTTAGACATATAAAATGTTTGTGTGTGTGTGTGTGTGTTGGCGTTTGGGTGTATATTTGTATGTATTGAGTTAGTTCTGTTTCTTTGGAGAACCCTCACTAATACAGAGTTTGGCCTGATAATGGTTCTTAAAAAAACAGAATCTTATGAATGAGTGTCTGGATTGGTTCTGGGGTCTCTGTAATTCATTCTTTGAGCTGATGAGATGTCAAAGGCATTAACAACTATTTCCCATAGTGAAGAGGGCACTGACAGACCATGGCGTGATGTCACAACAGAAATATGCAAAATATCACTGCTGGATACTGCTACTCAAACACTTACAAGAAGCAAGGTTCTTGGTGATCAAGTATTTGATACATTAGAACATTTTCATCAAATAGCAACTATGAGGGGAGACCCCCAAAAAACAGAATTAATTATCTTCTGGAGAACAGGCCTTTTGTAGAGCAGGCTTCCCCCACTAGGTGAGTGTTCCAGGAACCTATCTGTATCAGTGTGCCAGCTGGTGTTGTTACGACAGGCTGTGTTCTGCTCTGGTGAATTTTTTTTTGAAGACTCTTTCAGCGCATTGGCCCATTTCATGATGGGTGATTTACCAGTGCATCTGCCCACACCACACTGAGTGTTCAGCAGTTTTTGACCAAAAATGGCATGACCCTTGTACCCCACCCTCCTTATTCACCTGATCTCACTCCAAGCAACTTTTTCGTTGTTTTCCCAGATTAAAAACGTCCTCAAAGGGAAACTTTTTGCCAATGTGGAAGAGGTGAAACAAAAAAAATGGCAGAAGCACTAAGAGGCATCAAAATTGAGTTCAAAAACTGTTTTGAGCAGTGGAAAAAACATCTCAATAGATGTACTGCATCAGATAGGGAGTACTTTGAAGGTGACTGAAGCTTAAACATGTAAAAAGAAATATACAATTTTTATAAATAAATTCCAGGGTTCTTTCTGTCCCCCTTAACATAATGAGATTGGCTGGTTACTACTACTAACACTGCTGGACAATGTGGGGAAAGAAAAGGATAGCTCAGGGATTCAAATTCCCACCTCAAACAACACATAAATAACCTGAAAGTTTCTTAAGTCTTCCCTGAAAATAATTCTTACATCCAGTAACCAGAGCGATTAGATTTCTGAAAACTGAACACCTATGTAATGAGGTCTATTCATGTTGTGAAGGCCCAAATGGAAGCCACTGGAACTGTCTCTACCTAGGGAAGTAATAAGCCGAAAGAAATGCTGAATTCCTGGAGGGTTTGCAGAGATTGGTGCTCACAGCAAGGGCTTGAAAGTGCAGGGTGGTAGCTCATTCCCAGTGTATCCCTGTTCAGCTTGCTTACTTGGCCCGTGAAGGAAACACATGGATCTTGGAGAATGACAGTGGATTAACATGAACTTAACTGGGTGGTAACTATAATTGCAGCTGCTGTTTTAGATGTAGTTTCATTGCTTGATCAAATGTGCACATCCCGTAGCACCTACTATGCAGCTGTTGATCTGGCAGATGCTTTTTTTCTTGATACCTGTTAGTAAAGACAACCAGAGCAATCCGCTTTCAGCTGGCAGGGCCTTCCTACCTAAGCGTGTATCAGCTCTCCAACTCTATGTCGTGATTTAGGGACCTTAATCACCTTTCTCTTCCACAAGGTATCAAGCTGGTCCATTGCATCGATCACATTATGCCAATTGGACCTAGTGAGCAAGAAGTAGCAACTACTTCAGACTCATTGGTAAGATACTCACATGTCAGTAGATGGGAAATAAATTCAACAACAACAAAAAAATCAGAGGAGTTGACCTCCACGAAATTCCTAGATGTCCAACGACCTAGGGGCATCCTGAGATATCCTTTGTAAGGTGAAGGATAATGTGTTGCATGTGGCTCTTACAAGCCAATGAAAGGTGCAACACTTAGTGGGCATCTGGAGCTTGGGAACAACATATTCCTCATTTGGGTTTGTAACTCCATTTACTGAGCAACCCGATTGCTGCTGGTTTTGAGTGATACAGCGAGAAGGCTCTCCAGCAGGCTCAGATCACCATGTAAGCTGCTCTGCCCACCGGGCCATGCGATCCAGCAGATCGCATGATGTTTGAAGTGGAAGTGGCAGATAGGAATGCTGTTTAGAGCATTTGGTAGCTACAGGTAAACCACAGTGTAGACCCTTAGCATTTGGGAGCAAATTCCTGCTTATCCTTGGCAGAAAACTACTCTCCTTTTGAGAAACAGCATTTTGCTCACTACTGGGACTGAACACTTCACCCTGGGCCACTAAGTTATGATGCAACCTACACCGTCCATCACGAATTGGATCTTGTCTGACCAACTAAGCTGTAACATTGGGTGTTTACGGCAGCACGCCACCGTCAAATGGAAGTGGTATACCCGAGATCCTGCTCCTGCAGCCCCCACAGGCACAAGGGAGTCACATGAGAAAGTGGCCGAATCACCCATGGCCTCCCACTCCCGCATTACCTTCTCTTTTCTCACATATAATGCCACATGGGAAGTTCTCTGAAATCAGTCAACCGAGGGGGAAAAAACCTCAGAGATTACACTCAGTAATGTGGGTGGGCCTTGTCCAGTTAGTTGAAGAGCAAAAAGTGAGGTTTTCTGGAGAAAAAGGAATTTTGTGAGCCAATTCCTTTAAATCTCAATCTCTCTCTATCTCTATCTCTCCCTATCCTCTGTGTGTGTGTGTGTGTGTGTGTGTGTGTGTGTGTGTGTGTGTGTGTGTGTGTGTGTGTGTGAGAGAGAGAGAGAGAGAGAGAGAGAGAGAGATTTGCCAAAGGGAGAGAGAGAGCCTGACTTATAGCCATAAGACAATATAATTTAGCAGTTTCTGTATGGTCTTGATGCAGTTATATAACTTTTTTAAAGCTTCAGTCTACATTCTGATAACATGAGAATGATGATATCATTAGGGGCTTAAGAGGCTTAAGTGAGGTAATTTGTATAACATTTAGTACTATAAACCGATAGTTATTAAGCAAGCTTTGGTCTAGAATCCCTGATTATAAATAAAGGTAGAGTCAGCCAAAATTCAGTGTCCACAAGAGCTAGTTGAGTGGGAGATCAGTGCCTTCATGGCCTATGGCATCTCCAGGGGGTCACTAGTGTCCTGGGCTAGATGAAGCTCCTGGCATTTTCTAGTTTCATTCTTTGATTCCAACAGATATGCATCCCCCATATGCCCCCTCCCCACAAACACACATTATATTCTACCTTATACCTCCATCTCCATGGTGTCCAGGAACTCGGGCAGCAGACTTCCCATAGATGTCCAGTTCATGTGAGAACAGTTCTCTTAGTGGCCTGAGTCAACTGTAGGGAGGGTAACAAAGGACGTGGTGATGGGGAATGAGGAAGTGAGGTGAGCCCTGATTGTACTTGAACTAGGCATTGGTGTTCTCTGGAGCCAGGAAGAAAAGAAGCAGGAGGAGAGAATTCAAAATGGTACCTGAAGATGGCTAAGTCTGGAAATATCAGCAAGGGAATGAAAACAGTAAGACAGCAGGGGGGTGGGGGATGGGTGTTTTCCCTGGAATTTTGGCCCAAGATGATATTGCTTTAAATCCTTTATAAAAATAAAAGAGAAAATGTAATTTTATTGGACAAAGGCTACTGCTTTCAATTCTCCTCCCATGACCAAAAAGAAAAAGAGAAAAAAAGGAAAGAAAAGAAAAAGAAAAAAGCATTTCTGGATTTTGCCAAATCACAGAAAAGCACATAAGAAGGACAATCTAATTCCCAAGCGGCATGATAGAAAACATCAGAATGAATGAAATTTAAGCCTGAATGCAAACATCCGTGGAATTTTTTTCTTAAAGGGAGAAAAAAACAGTGAGATTAAGACCTACAGCATCTGAAGGAGTGAGTTAATCAGAATAACAAGTATTTACCAGAGTTTTATAACTCAAACGGCACTCCCACATGTCACAGATTTTCTGAAACAATGTCCTTGAGAAACCACAATATTTACTCCGTGTTTAACTCACACATAATATACCTGTAAGTATTGTTTGTGCCTTCTCAGACCTCTTTCAATTCTCCTCTGCTACAGAAAACTTCTTCCCCACGAGAATTGTTATAGTGGCTCAGGTGGGGCTGCCCTGACACCAGGTGGCCCTGTGCCCTGCCAAAGGGGTGCTTTTGCATTAGAGGCCTCATTCGCTGCAGCACTTCAGCCCTCAGGCCAGAGTGAATTGCTCAGCAATGGGCACGTGAGGAGGGCGATCAGAGCCTTCCCTGTGGCTTGATACATAGACTTTAGGAAAGAGCAGGGCCTTTCTATTTCTCTAGGTTCATGAAAGCTGAGGATCAGAATTCCCGGAGAGGCTTGGAGTCACCCTTGCCATTGCATGTGGGTGCCTGCTGAGAACAAAGATGGTGAAGAGGGAAGGATTCAGACTTGAGACAAAAGGAGAGACTCAGCTCTGATGACAACTTTCCAACAGAGAGCTGTGCTCCCTCGGTTCCTAAGGAAACCCCTGTGGAACTAGCACAATAAGAAAGGGGCTGCTCAAGGGGTGTGGGCCCCAGAAGGAATGCTTTTCCTGTTAACCTCCTGAGGTGGGTCCGTGGAGGACCAGGGAAATAAACCTTCCTGTCCCCAGACTGGAGCCCAATAGCCAGCGTGGCTCCCCAAGGAACTCACTGCTCTGCCACACAGGGCACCCTTCTGCCTCTGTCCAGGATCAGATGGTGACTGCACTGAAGACTTGCCTCCTCTCCCCCTTTGAATGGGAGTTTTCAGTGAAAAGTCTCCTCAGATAAAATCTTACTTATCACATTTTTCTGAGTATAAGACACACCTCCCCCTCCCCCCGCCACCAAATTTGGGAGGGATAATGGTTGTTAATGCTGGTGTTGAATTCTGCTTACATTTACATTGGTGAAATATTATGTTATTTATGTTATTAAATATGTTACTACATTTTTTTGCTTCAAAAATTTTTTTCTTATTTTCCTCCTCTGAAACCTAAGTGTGTCTTATGGTCCAAAAAATAAGGTAATTGAAGGACATGTCACATTAAAGGACATGTCCCCACATTAAAGGACATGTCCCCACCTTCCCCAGCATCTCCTAGGTCTCTAAGTCATAAACATCAACACAATTTCTAAAAGAGCTACCATAGGTACAGTTATAGGAGATAGAAGGAGGGACAAATATGCACTTAAACTTAAAATACACCTTCCTATGAGAGGCTCATCATGATGGTCTTAATGGAAGCTTAAACTGGTGAATGTGTGTGTGTGAGAGAGAATGAGAGAGAGAGGGAGAGAGCAAGTGTGTTTGGCACCAGCTCAAGAAGCCCTAAACCTATGACGCTTGAAGGCAGAAGAGTGAATGCCAGGGGACTGGAGTGGGGGAGATTAGAGTGACAATTCCATCTCAAAAATCAAGGCCTATAGTGACTCGAGGCACAAATGGAGCAGCCAGCATACTTGTACTTAGGCCCCAAGGCAACTCAGTCCCAGTCCGATGTGGGAACAGGGGGAAAAAAGGAATGAGGCAAAGGGCAAAAATAACGAGGGATTCAAACATGTTACTAAAACCTAAAAGAAATAAAATAGATCAAGTGGAGTGAGAGTTGAGAGGGAGATGTTTTAATGTTTACGAAAATCTTAAACTAAAAATTGAAATCTCTCTAAGACATTTCATGGCCTTTAGATGAATGGTCATTCTTATAAAAGGTTGGGAAAGACTAAAAGAAGAATCAAAGAGCATACTGGGACCAAATTTCAGGGCTACCATGTGTTCATTATAATAACTTATTTAAATGTATAGGCCTCACCTTGTGAACAAGGAGTGAAGTGAGGATATTGCTGCCTCCTTTAAAGGACTGTTGAGAGGAACAAATACCAACGTGCATGAGAAGCGACTGGTATAGTCTCTGGTAGGCAGAAAGTTCAAAGAGTACGAGCTTTCATCTTCCTCTTCCCTGTGCTGTGGCTATGTCCCCAGTGCCCAGGCCAGGGTTTCTAAGTACTGGTGCCATACTTATGCCCTGATTCTGGGACAAGACTATGATGCCAGTGGACACGTATCACAGCTCAGGTGTGTGCATTACAAATGGTGGCCACAGGGCCAGGAGACTCTTGGCTCCTAGAAAGAGGAAGGTAGTGGATGGGCTGACCCAGTCCCAGTGGAAGTCCACCTGCCACACTGGCATCACCTTTTACTGGGCCCCAGCTGTTCTCCAGCTACCATTTTTCTGTTCACAACAAGCAACTCATGGGGCTTAAGTGGAATTGCTGAGTGAGAACCATCCATAGCAAATACCTCCTTTCCAAAACCATATGCTGGGCCCCAGGCCAAACAGCAGGACACATGCCTGCCTCTGATTTCCTTGAATCAGCTGCCAGTGGCTCTGCAGCTCTGCTCCCCAGGTTTCTGGTAAAGCAGCTTAAGTCTTCAAATAAGCTGTGCCCGTACATATACGAAGGAGTGGCAGGTTTGTCAAAATACTTCCAGTGTACCCTATTGGGTAGAGGGTCACAGGGACAGGAGGGCGATTAGCCCTGCACTCACAGGTGTGTAGATACAGATCTTCTTGAATGCCTTAAAGTTCTGGGTGTCATGCATAAACAGAGGAATGAGCAGTTCCTATTTCTTAATAACATCTTTTTCTAATTTCATAAGTAATGCATATTTAACGTCGAAATGTAAAACCATGTGTTAGGGTAATTAACATTAGCTCCTATAACAAACAGCCTCAAAATCACAGTGGATTAACAGACTACAAATGTATTTTTCGCTCACACAAAGTTGAAGAAAGATGTTCCTAGGTGTGTGGCTCTCTTTGGTGACTCCCTTCAAGCAGTGACTCCAGTATCCAGGATTCTTCTATCTGGCTGAGCTGCTGCCCCCAGGCCCTCAGAGCCTTCAGCTAGATCTTTTGCATCATTTGACCTGTCAACCAGCACAGAGACAGAAAGGGACAGAGAGAGACAGAGACAGAGAAAGAGTCTCTCAGGATTTTCTACAACCAGGCCTGTAAGTACACCACTTTTTCGACATTCCATTGTCCAGAGTTGAGCTCAGGACCAACGTATAAGGTTCCCCCACAAGGAGACTGGGAAACATTGTTTCCCATGTGCCCCTGTGGAACATAGCATGGCACTGCTAACGCTGGGCTCTGCCTCTGCCCCGCCACCTAACGAGTACCCAGGGCACAGCAGATATATATACAATACTTACAAATATACTATATAATATGCTTGCAAAATGGCATCATACAACCTATACTCTTTTATAGCATTTTTTTTAAAGCTTTGCAAGTTAACCAGAAGTATTTCTCAGTAACCCAATTTTAAGATGCTGCAGTGTATTGTCCGCGTGGGTTACCATAATTAATTTTGTCAATCTGTTGCAAGACTGGTTCCAATCCAGTCATCTAATTTTGGTTTTCTTTCATAACTTGTGATGTAATATAAATGTGTGTAATATTTCTGATTATTTCTCAGGAAAAAAATTCCCAGAAGTAAATTTGTAAATTAAAGATAGTACATTTTTTTAGGGTTGATAAAATGACTTCACAAGGCTTCTTTTCCTTGGATTTTACTTTGGGACGTTTAACCTCCATGGCAATATTGAGTTCTTTGCAGAGAATTCTAACTTTCTAGCGATGTCCTTGCTAAAATGCACTCATCAGCTTCTATTTGCTAAGAAAACAGGCGTAACTTTGATAAGTTGGAAGGGAAAATGCCAAGTCATGGGGACTGAGTTTGGCTGAGCCCATGCTACACACCAGGCACAACGCAATATGCTTTACAAAGAATTACACTTACCATTTATGACAACCTTGAGAGGTAAGTGTTATCCTAGTATTGTGAAGAACACTAAGATTCAGGGAAGTTCAGTCATTTGCCCAAGAGTGTTAATGGTGGAGTAAACACTCAAAACAGGATATGCCTCAGGCAAAACGGTGGGTGAGACTGATGAAGGAGACGTGTTCTCTGTTCCTTCCCCTTCCTCATCTTTGGGTTGCCATGATTCCCCTATCTCTAGCCCTGTTACCCCACCAAAGCAGGAAAAGGTGCCATGCAAGTATGACAAAGGGCACTGCTCAGAGAATCAGAAGAACTAAGCTAGGATCCTGTCTTGGTATTTTTCAACCAATATGCTACACTTACCTTGGTGAATCTATTTTCTCATCAGTAGAGGTTATCATCTGGCATTCAGACCAGATAACCTCTAAGTCTCTTTAATTTCCCCAAATTATAAGAAAGAGAGCCCTAGATTTTAAAGTCCAAAGACCAGGACTTGAGGCTCAGCTCTGTCACATGCATGTGGAGTAAACCTGGTGAGTCACTACCCCCTTGATTCTCAGTCTCCCTGGCCACAAATGAGGAATTTAGTCCAGATGCATTTCAGATTCTGTACAGGTCTGGTTCCAGAACTATCTGCAAAGCCTAGCCACAGACCTGACACGTAGTAGGATACAATAAATGTTTATTGACTATTGACTCTCAGGTGTCTCCATTCTGACAGCCCCGAAAGGTGCTGAACATATACTTAATTGCATGGATTTGTCTCCTGCTTGCCCTGAGTTATTCCACTAGAGAGACAGACTGCTGATGCAGAATATTAGCTATGGCACCATGTCTATGTCCGCTTCTAATTAATCTAGACACGATTTTGCTACAGCTGTAAAGGGCTTCACTTGGTCGTAAATAAATGTTTACTAGGAAAAGATGATCAAATATTTGGGGCTCCTATGCTTCCCCTATCAGTCCCAGTGGAAGAAGACTGTAGAAAGAGTGACTTGTGGTACCAGCTGTTTTTGAACTCCCGGCTTGCATAACCCTTTTTGAAAATTTTGGCAAGGTACTCTGCACGTAAATCCAGAGACCTGAGTCCACTACTCAGCCTTGGGAGGTAAGCAAACGTCATAGAGGAATTACAGTTCTGACACCATGGTTCCCAACCTTTTGGGGTTCACAAACCTCTTGGACAACCTGCTTAGAGGCTATATATGGCCTCTCTCTAGAAAAATTCATACATGCACATGCAGGTAATTTTTGAAATATTAAACATTGAGCATAGTCCAGAGGGAAGGATCCTAGGGGTCCCTTGCTGGGACAGACACTAGCCTGCATTGTGGAGACATCTGGAGAACTACTAGAGAGAGGCCAGAGCAGCTGGGGTTGTGGGATTCTAGTTGGATTTGGACTAGTATGGAGGCATTTGGATGTTTTAACACCCAATATAGATGTGCTAGTATAAACCACTTTAATACCGGATTTGCAGATACACATAAAATTCTGCATATAAATTCAAGGGATTTAGAGATCTCTTAAAGTTTCACGGATACCAAATAAAGAGTCCCTGTATTTTTTGAGCTTTCCTTCTGAAAAATAAAATAAAATGAAATCATTTGGTTATGTGATTTAGGTGTACACACTTTCACTTTTGAGGTGATTTTGCACCTACAAAATGAATGAATAAGACTTGCCTACTATCAGAAGCTCCTTCCACAACATTGAGTCTACGGTCAGTGACTTAAAGAGGGCCTGTACCTCTTATGTACTTGATTGTTTAAAAAGTTCAAATGCTGCCTTCTGAAACCCTTTTATAGAGCTAACTAGGGTATAAATAAGTTGGCATGGGGTCAACCAGGCCGAATAGCTTTCTAAAATGAGTCATGAACTGCTATGAATTAAAAATTTGTTTTGCAGTCATGAGAGATAGGGGACAGCTGGTCACCACAATCTGTAAAGTGACCTTTCCTGGGTTTAAATGCCTTATTGAGTCATCCCTTATTTGGCCTTCATTACTCCAAGCAAGCAATTTCAGTTTCTTTACCTTCTCCTCTTCAGTCCTAATTTCAGGCTGAAAGAGATTAGCAGAGATCTAGGCCTGGAACTGGAGAACAACTCCCACCAAAGTGAGTTGAGAGAAGGTATTCTTTCACCAATAGACAATCTTCCTGCATTCAGTAGTTAGTTATGTCCACAGCTATGGGTTCTTTCCATAAAGTATCCAGGCATGCACTATGAAGCATAGAGACATTTATTGAAGAAGATACAAGAAACATTGTACATAGGACAATGATGCCTCAGTCCCCTTCAAAGTAGGCACCTTGGGACCTCACAGTTCTCCCAGCATCATTGGTAGTGGTTTGAATCAAGTCATTAGCAACCACAGTACAATGTTCCTTCTGCTCTATTAGCAGAAGCCATGGAATGAATTTTGCCATGACATGTTTAATGCCAAGATCCTGTGTCAAAATCTTGGACACAGTAGTTTTTGGAATCCCCAGATCAGCTTCTAGTTCTGTCACTATCAGTCACTGATCTTTGTTGATTGCAGCCCATACACATTCAACATTCTCAGGTGTTCTGCTTTGTGCTTCACTCATCGCATCGTTCCCAAAAGCCTTCTGAATCATCCTAATAGTTTCTGCGGAGGAATGTTCAAGCTTACTGCAAAATTTGATGCAGATTCATTGCTATATCTACTCAGTCATTTTAAATGCAATGAACACACAGTAAACATGCTCACTCAACAGCATCTGCCACCCCCACTGACTAGTGCAGGGAAGTCATCATTGCTCACACATGCACATTCCAGTCCACTCTCCTTGGCTGCCAGGTTACATCGATGCGGCACAAATTGTTCTTATTATATTAACAATGGCTGGACTTTATTAAAGATTACAATAAGTGCATCAATTATAAACCATTAAAATCCCCACTGGACCTTAATAATGGGCCATGAATATTTTCACCTTTGTGCATGTGGATTTTGACTTTATCCTTCTAGAATATCAAAGTTTTTCTATATAGCATCCCTTCTTAGAGCAAGCACATTTCAAAACACTTTGTAAAAATACAATAGAAATGAAGAGAAAAAGGCAATAGAATGAAGAAGGAGGAGAAAGTGGAGGGGGAGGGGAAGGGGGAGGTAGAGGGAAAGTGTGGAGGAAGAGCAGAGGAAGAAGGAAACTGGACCGAATTCTCCCAGTTCTTTTATGGTATGCGCAGTGATCAGCCTCCAAGGTCACAAAAGGGAGCACGTCCCATTGAAGTAAAAGTAGAATTCCCCGAAAGTAAATTTAAACTCAAGGTGGGCATAGCACCCAAGACTCAAAGTCCAACATTCTATTCTGTTCATAGACTAGGTATTTTAAATCAATAATATTTGAAGCAATGGGTAAAGGAGTGCTTTGATTCATCCTGTCATTTACATAAAGATAATCTACAAATTCATAAGGGGAATTATATTCATAAAAATCAGTAATAATAGAAATGATGAAGCATCATCTGGTCCCGAACTCAACTTCATATACTGAGGCCATCTGTCCTTTAAAGTTCAAGAAAAGTCCACAGTCATTTGTCTCAGGATAAATCCATGCAGCTTCTGAATGGAGCTGAAGTGCATGTGTTTCTCATTCCTCCAAGATTTAAGCTCCCCAAATTCTACTCAGAAGAGCAATCAGATGTCAGTGTGACAACTTATACTCTCCTCCCTCATGCTAAATTAAGTCCTTGTACTTCAAGAATCCATTAAAGCTGGCGGCCCACACTGGGCCACGGTTACCAGAGCTGTGACCTGGGAGAGAGGGCCTCACAGCTCTACAACTGGCTCACGATGAGGGATGCCTACCTCCCCTCTTCTGCTGGGGTCTGGGTCACCACCACTTCCTCAGCCTGTCAGTCTCTTTTTCTTCCTCTATTTTTTTTTTTTGTTTGTTTTAAATGAGTACCCAACAGCTGGGAATAGCTTCCTAAAACCCCTTCTTTGTTTCTCCCTGAAGTGATGATGAATTTATGGGTTTGCTTAAGAAAAATGACCCAGGACTTCCGGCTGCTGGATTCTGTACTCTGTTCCCCAGATTATAGAAAAGGCTTATACCTCTTTCAAACACACCAAATTATCCCTAGATCAAAGTCAAAGCCCTTGAAACAAGTGATAAATGATAAGACCTACTGGCCCTTGACGATTCCTAAAAGGGATTCAGTGGTTAGAAAGAAAATCTGGTTCCAATAGTGGTAACAGAAGTGAAGTACTTTATAATCCTATTATAATGAGAAAGGATCGGACCCTCAGGAGTCCAGCAGACTTTTACTGGACTGGTCATTATGCTTAGAGACCGTGGGGTGTATCCCAACATGCATATTCACCACTTGGGTTATTTTTTAGCTTTACTTTTAGTATCTATGATTTTAAAATGTTAAGAGTATAATTTTGAATAATTTGAGTAATTGATGGAATGAGACATTCTGAAGAGTTTATTTTTTAATGGCCAGAAAATTATTATTCCTCTATATCACGTTGAGAGTTTTTCCATGGCCACAAACAAATGTTACTGTGAGCAGAAAGAGCTTTCACGTAAGAGTCAAGAGAAGAGGGTGTGATTCACTGATTCTCCCCCTAACCCGCTGGGTGATCTGAGCTGACTCATCTTCCCACCAAGGGCCTCAGTTTTCAATGTGTCAGGTGAGAGGCCTGGACTCCGTGATCTCTTTAGATTCCCTCACCCCCCATACTACTATCCCACTTCTTTGCCTTACGGACAGTGGACCCTGGTGGATCTTTCTGTGAACATGAAGGATCTCAAAAGAGGGCCACTGCACCAATTCTCATAACATTGGAGATGCAGGAAGGGGTTGGGCTTGGTGTGCCCTTCCCATGGAAGATGTATGTTGTTTTGTTTTAAGCCAAAATGTAACATTGATTCCACAATTTGGTTTAATAAGCGTTTGTTTTCAAGTACTTTCTAAATGCAAGCAGCTGTTCCGGGTGCTTGCAGGTGCTGTAAAAACAAAATAAAACTCGCCTTCAGGAACTTAGTGGGGAAAATGTGATATAAACAGATAGCAACATTAGGATGTAGCCTGTGCCTAGTGCTGAACTAGGGGTGAAAAGGACTGCTTGTCTGAGAAGGAGATACACAAACTAAAGGAATCTAGCTGAAAACATTGAGCAGATACAATTGAAGAAAATGTGTTTCTAGTGTTCTATAAGCCTACTTAAAGAGTAGTTTCAAGGGGAAAATATCTTCATTGACTGAGGGCTCTGGATATTTACCTTTGGGGTTCATGGCTTTGTAATTACCAGCCCAGATCAGGATGGCCCTCACAAATGGGTCAAGAGGAAATGTATTCTCTTGAAGGTTTCCTGATCCTATGTCTGAGAGGTTGTATGAATGCCCAGGCTTTTAACCCACATGACTGCTAAAAAACAGTTTGGCATTAAAGATGACTTCCTACTGGAAATGACAAAAAAAAAATGGATTAGAGAGAAAGGGTTAGAACATCTTCTCAGAAGATCAAAGAGAACAAGAGACACCCATCCGTCTGAGGCAGGCTGGAGAAGGAATGGGGAGGCAGATGCCCCTGGGGACCCTTTCTGAGACCTAGATTGCAAGGACTGCCATGGCACACACCTGTGGGTGCGGTTCGGTTCACTACCCCTCTGAAGGTCGGGACTCTTGTCATCACCAAAAGCCTTCCAGTCAGTAGCCCCCTGCTGCTCTCCAGCTTCTGGAATATGGAGTTGTTCTGTTCAGATTATGGTCTGTAAAGTAGCTTCCCAGGGGCCTTATTCTGGGGTTTAAATGTCCTCCTGCTCTAGGCCATCACAACTTTTATAAACTGGAAGAACTCTCCTGCTCCAGGTGGCGTGAAGATGGAGACCAAGTTTAGCCAAGGCCCCAGAATAGGGACATACCAGCCAGAGGCACTGTGCTAATATGTTTGAATGGAGTTCAAAGGACTATGAGGCTGGTATTTTTCTTTTCTTAATGAGGATGTTGGTCAAAGAAACCTGGTATACTTTTGCTGACAGAGACCATTGTTGTAGGGGGAAAGACCACAAAAGAAGTTGGAAATAGCTTTGCATGGACTGAAAGTCTGTACTGGAAGCAAAATTAAGTGGGGGGATGGCTTTTGCTCACAGACTTGTTTTTATATGGGGTATAACCTGTGATTCCCTTGTGGGCAATAAAGGGTGGGAATTAGTCTTTGACACTCAGGTGAACGCAAGAGTCCTCAGGGAGGAAAGAATTAAGGTTGTAAGTTAGTAAAACTACACAGGCTACTTATAAGGTGTGCTGATAACAGTGAGAGGGTCAGAATGTCAACACCAAAAAAACTTTAAAGGATATTTGTATTTGCTGAGATGTTTAACTTTCTTTAATCAGCAGTGTTCGGGATGTGGAACTCTGTCTGCAGGTGGTGGTTGATGATCTCATCCTTCCCCCCATGGGGCTGGCCTCAGGGTTGGGAGCTCAGACTTTCTCATCTTTTCATGTGATAGTCCTTTCTTAATTTTTTTTTTCTCTTTTGCCTGGTCAGGATAGAGGTAGTAACTCTCTTTGTGATCTCTCAAATTATTGATATATATTTTGAAGAACTACTTTCCAAGTTAACTGACATAGTCCAACTAGAGAATTTCTCTACTCCAGAGGCAACTTTTATTCTTGCTTTATGTTTTCATGCTGACATGGTTACTGAGCAATAAACCAGCCTTTCTCTCTAGCCTTAACCAGGTCCTTTCTGGGCCCTTCCCTTGGTGGAGTTAGTGTATTAATAACTGAGCACATGGTAGTCTTTCTCCTTCTTTCTTTGGCCCCATTCTCCTGACAGTGACATTGGGCATGTCCACACTGCAACCTCTGATTCTACCAAGATACCTGGGAAGTAGGAGGTGAACGGGGAGCACACCTGAGACTATGTGTCTCATCCACTATTTGAATTTGGCTTCTTCTATAATAAAAATAACTTTTGATACCCATGTGCTCTATTATTATATAATTATATATAAAGATAGGGGATGAAGAAAATCGCCAATGGTTCAAACAAAACTCCACCTATTCCCCATGACCCAGGAGAAATCACAGGGGTTGCCCTAACTGGATCCCCTCCCCCAAGTGATGAGCAAGGCTACACAGCAAGGATGCCCTCACACAAGGTGGATTTGGACCCTGATTCTGTCACTTACTAGCTGTGAGAACTTGGGAAAGATATTTAACTTCTCTGATCCTTGATTTCCCCATCTAAAAACAGGGAATAAAAATAGCTATCATACCGTATTCTATGTCTTTCTGTAAAAATAACAATATCATAAGTTTATGGAAAGTATCAAGAATAATCCTTGGTATTAAATAACTAAATAAATAAGTGTTAAATAAATAAATAGTGTTAATGGTTAGGCAGTCTTTCTTTGTTTTCAACCTACATTGATACCTGAGAATTGTTTGCAAGTGGTTTGGGCAGTCAGTCCTTCCTCAAGGCTCCTAGATACATAGAGATGCACAACACACCTAGACACGTACACATTCTTGGACAAGTTCGATGCACCTGGACATGATTCCCAGATCAGCTCTTTGAAAGATGCCCCCACACACGTGGGGAACAGAGTAAAATCCTCAGAACATTGTAAATAAGAGACAAAGGAGTAAGAAATGTCAATGGCTTGTAACATGCTGCAGGGGCGCCCTTTGGCAGGTGATGCCTAAGGAAGGAAAATGGTGAAAATAGAAATGATTATCAAGGACAAAGATTGCAAGTTTGGTAAGAAGTGTCAGAAAGTAGGACTGACATAGCTAAACCATCAAGGGGAAAAGGTGGGTGGCCAGAGGGAGTTACAAGAAAAAATCCTCCAAACATCTTAAGAATGAGAAAACAAAATTTCCTAGGACCAATCTATTACAAAATGAAGCTCTGAAACTAGATCAAAGTCGAGCTGAAAGGAAAGGAGAAGGACATCAAACAATAGCAGAGGTGGTCTTATATTGGGTGCGCCCATAGAAGGGACTGTGAAGGTGGGGAGCCAAAAATCTAGGGACAGAAGCTCACTGAGGAGTAAGCAGCAGGAAAAGGTTGTGAGAACTTATGTTTAGAAACCAAGACACAGAACATTTCCAATCTGCACTGCTCTCAACTGGATTGATGATTCACAACAGAATTTGAGTTGGAAGAAGGTAAACTAGAGATAATCTAGTCCTATATACTTGATGGTTCTAGGAGGCAGAGATAAAGCTCTTGTGTAGGAAAAACATCTAAGAGTTGAAAAATAAATGGGACATGGGATTGCAGAATACGATTTATATATTATAACACAATGGAGTTACAGGGGTTTTTTTAAGGCATGAAAATGGAACTTCCCAATTTTCTTTTTTACTTATAGAATCGGTCATTTTTGTTTGTTGAGCCACCTCAGATCTTTCCAGTCTTACCTGTCTCTCTAGCCATTCGCCTCTTATTCTGTGAAAAGTACAAATGATCCCATGCAGGCACAACCCATGTGACCTCATCCCTCTGTTGTGTCCCTCTGCTTCCATCTAGGAGTTTCCCATTGCCAGCTGGGGACTGCGAGGTGATCCCACATGTTCAGCTTGAAAGTCCGGGGGAGTGGATGCATGTTGGGCTAAGCTTTAGCCATGGAACACAGGAGCTGGTGGATACATTTCTCTCCTTCCTCCTTATAGAAGGGCAGTCCTGGGTGTCAAGCAGTGGGCAACATAATACCGTCTCATATTTGCTCTCCCATCCGTCTCTGTCTCACAACTCTTTCTCTTCACTCATGCTTCCCAAATATGTTAGCTTATTTACATTCTGCTCTCAGGGAAATCCCAGTTGGCATGTTGGCGCCTCTAGACTTTAAAGCCTTTTGGGGTAAATATTGTATACTTCAACTGAGTACCAAGCTGCCTGTCAAAATGTCTGAGTTGAATAGAATAAAAGGGCTAAAGGAGGTATAAAGAGACATCAGGCTTAATACTTGTCTGCTTTTGGCTCAAGCTAAGAAAAAAATCCATGCTCTTGAGATGCTAACTAATCTTAAGAACCAGAGATCCCTAACATGGGGTTACCTCCAACCTTCATCTCTAGCGCACTCTCGTCTCCAGGTTGGCACATTAACAACCCAAGTAGAAACACAGTCAGCTGTAAGCCACCTCCAAGGATGTGAAGATCAGCCACTTGTGGAGCTCCAATAATTACACCAGTGAAGCCTGAGCACCTCTGCTATCCCATCTAGCAGGGCCCCATCGGACTGTCCTCAGAGCCCCAGACTGAACTCTGTACCCATTAAACAATAACTCTCCATTCCCCACTCCCTCCAGCCTACTTTCTACTTTCAGTCTCTGTGAAGTTGACTTTGACTGTCCTAGGAGCCTCCTAGAAGTAGAATCATACACTATTTGTCTGTTTGTGCCTGGCTGATTTCACTTAGCACAATGTGTTTGTTTAAGGTTGAACAATCCTCCACTGCATGTACACACTACACTGTGCTGGCCCATCTATCAGAGGGTGAAGACCTGGACGGCTTGCACCTTTGGCTGCTGTGACTAATGCTGCTATGAACATGGGTGTACATCTGTCTTTTCAAGAGTTTGCCCTCAATTCTTTGGGATATATACCCAAAAGTGGAATTTCTGGATCATATAATAATTCTATTTTAATTGAGTTGTTTGTTTTTTTTTTAGAAACTGCTATACTGTTTTCCACAGCAGCCACAGCATTTTGCTTTCTCACCAACAGGGCACAAGTTCCAATTACTCTACATCATTGCCAACACTAGTTTTCTTTCTTTCTTCCTTCCTTTCTTTTCTTTTCTTTCTTTCTTTTATTGAGGTGGGGGGTTGTGAGGTGATCCAACACTTGCTTTTTATAACTGAAACTCCCATCAGCCCACACCTACCAATACTCATAATATGCCAACAATGAAAGGCTCTACTGAATATAAAAGAGACAAAATACATAAAAACATATATATTTCAGTAAGCCAATGCTCAGGTGTAACTGCGCTTAAAGAAAAGAAAAAACTGTTCCCAAAAATTTCCTGAGTGCCTCCTGGGAGATGGCCATGCCTCCACTGAGGCCACCAGTGTTGGTGACCGATAAAAACCAATGAGTTATCCCTCTCAGAAATACATGGACTTTGATAAGAGTCAAACCTTAAGCCTAATGAGCTTCAGCCTCATCAGATGTCAGGGGAGCTATTTTCAGAGAGACAGACAGATCTCAGCAGCACCCCTGAGACATAACATGAAGAGAGCCAACTCCTCCTTCCCTTTCCTATCCACCAAGCATTTGCCACAACTCTTTGGACTAATAGCTCCTTGGGCAAATCCAATCATCACAACCCACTTGGAACCGCATGGTGATGCCCAGTGACCTTAGGAAAAAGGTCAAAACTTTATCTCTCACTTTAGAGCTGAAGAACAGGAGGGTCAGAAGGAGAAGTAGTTGCTCCTGGGCCACCAACAGGTGAGACAGGTGGGACCGTAACCCAGTATTCTAGTCTTGGTCCTGCAGTCTTTTGACCTTATTTCATCACAAGGATGCAATACTCCTGACAAGGTGGGTGAAAATCACTGGAGGCAGCTCCTTCTCTGGAGTGGTTTGAATGCCATCCCTCCTGAAGGCAGAGGAAACACCAGCTAAGAAACTGATGAGGGTCAGTCCAGACTATAAGGAGAGAGATGAGCATAGACCAAAGCCTGGCATAATGAACATCATACCACTCAGACAAAATTCCTGTAAAGCTCTGGTCTACAAACTCCTACTCAGAGTTAACAAATTAACTGATACCCCTTCTGCTCTAATTCAGAGGCATTTGAGTAATGCAGAGCAGTGAATTTTCCACATTTAAGTCCAACATCGTACGGAATTTCAATTCCTGAATCCCTTCTCTCTTTTCAGCCAGCTGTCTCCTTTCTTCATAGTGCCCTTTGTGTGGAGGCCTCTCTGGATCAGTCGGCTCCTATCATGGAAATAATTCTGTTTCCCACTAGAAGGGAAAGGAAAATTCACCCATTGAACCAGAGCAAATTGCAGTGACAGCATGGAGACCCTGCAGAGGTGCCATATTGATTAAAATGTTCAAGTTAGTGAGGAAGGGATCAAGAGGAAGAGGAGAGAAGGAAGAGTGGAAAGGGGAGGAGGAGAAGGAATAGGGGTGGCAGAGGAAAAGGGGTGGGGAGAAGCATTCACCTTCTGGCAGCCTGTACCCCTGGGTATCTTCCAAAGTGATTTGCTGGGTGGACATTTAGAGTGATGAGGGCCAGGCAGGAAGCTGTGCTCATCCCTTCTCTAGCTGCTCTCAGATGGAACGCTCCACTATCTCCCCCTCGTGGGGATCGGCACTGCCAGGTGCAGATGGGACTCTGCAGAGCCTACCCTAGTGTACGCTAGGCAGCTGGGTGCAGGTGCAGCCAGCGCCTGAGGGAGTTTCCAGGAAGCCCTGAATCCTTCTGAAGGACCCTGGAAAAAATGGGTCTATCACAGGTGTCAGCTTAAATGATTCTCTCTGCATTAACAGTCACCTTTAAACAGAGTAGTCGCAGCTCACAACATCACTGCACTTGACAGTTCTCAAAGTGCATTATCTCACCTCTCCTGACTGCCTCCCAATCAAGGAGAAGTTATTGTCCTTGTTTACAGGTGAGGAAGCTGAGGTTCAATGAGATTAAGTGATTTGCCCAAAAGGAAAGAGGAACGTACAGTGCCTTGCTCTGTGTGGGAGCCCAGCTCTCAGCACTCAGAAACCACCCTTCAGACCCTCGGAAAGAGGTCTAGCTCCTCCCACTCCCTTTTCCTCCCCCTGGTCTCCTGTGTGGCAGTGACATCATCTCCCACCCTGGCTTCAGAGCCACAGCATTGGTCTGATTTTAACAGCCTTTCACGTAATTTCTTGGTGGCATGTGAACTTAATCGGAATATTGTCAAACAGTTCACTTTTTTTTGAGTTCCTATTACAAATGGAAGGATTTCTACTAATGACTAGGGGATTCAGTGATCAAAAAAAAAAAAAAAAAAAAGCCCTGACCAGTGTACCTCAGTTGGTTGGGTGTCATCCCTCAAAGGGAAAGGTCACCAGTTCAATTCCCTATTGGGACACATGCCTGGGCTGAGGGTCTGGTCCCCAGTAAGGGTGCGGAAGAGAGTCAACTGATCAATGTTTCTCTCTCACATAGATGTTTCTCTCCCTCTCTTTCTCCCTCCCTTCCCGTCTCTCTCTAAAAAATAAATAAATATATATATTTAAAAAAACCCTGAAATCCAGTGGGCCACAAATTATTCTCTCCACTCCACAAGAAAAAAAAAAAAAACCTAAGAAAGGGTCCCCTGCCTCAGCCACAGCACAGATCAACCAGCCCAGATATGACACTCTTTGCACCTGACATGTAATCCACAGCCAGGGGCCAATCTCCTTTGCAGAGAGGCAGGAAACTTGACAGCAGGACTTTGGGAAGCCCCTGAGGCTGGGGTTTCTGGTGTATCACTGAGACAGGCTTAGAGGTGTTGTGACTGAGTCCACCAGACCTAACCTCACCCAGGATCCGTGGGAGGGGGTTCAGGGGGCTGTGACCCTAGGTTTATGTTTTGCATTCTCAGTGTCTATGATCACGCCAGTCCCTCCACCTCTCCGGACAGTGGACTTCCCCAGTGTGATACGAGGAGCTGGCTGCGCTGGTTTCTTCTCGCTGCCTAATGTGCTGGTCCCAGAGCAAGGCAGCCTTGTGGGCTGCTCCTGTGTGCTGGTTGCTGATGAGGGTGTTGACTGAGTTCATCTGTTTACTAAGACAGATGCAGCTGTCCCCAACCGATTACTTCATCACAGGCGCTGACAGACCCTCCCGCCAGGGCTCTTGGCACCCCTCACTGGGGAGCATCTCCAATCAGTGCCCACCCTCATCAAATTCAGATTTATGGAGTGTGAGGCTGGAAGAGGCCCCAGGAAGGTCATGAAACACATGGTCTCCAGGCCCCTGGGAGCTCATGTGCTGACTCGTGGGCCTTTTCCCAAGACGCTGAGCCAAGCAGGTCAGCATCAGAGTTCTCAGTCTTCATTCTCTGGGGTGGGGACAGATGGGACCGAGGGGCACACCAGTGCAACCAGGTCACTCTGCCGCTCTGCGTCAGCAGCGTGACCAACCTCTGCAGGAAGTCATGCAATTTTTCTTAATCTATAATTTTGGACCACCAATTTTGCTATGGATGTAGTGAGGAACAACAGGTGGGGAGAGTCTTGAATCTAAACAATTACATCCTCTTTGTACCAACAGACAGTGATTTTAAAGTTATTATGTACCAGCCATTATTCTAAGTCCTTCACATAGTTTTATGCATTTACCCCTCGCAATAATCCCACAGAGATGTATAATTTACCCCATTTTACTGACAAGAGAGCACTGCCCTTGAGAGTACAAGCTGTGTGCCCGGGACTTAGACTGAGGTCTGGCGCTTTGCTCTTGCCATTGCACCCCAGCTTCGCAGGGTGACCACATATTCCATGCACCAAACAATGGCAGACAACAGAACAGTCGATCAGTAAGAGCTAAAATGGAGTGGCACTGAGTACAGATGTGTGGGGTTGGGAGGAAAGAGAGAGCAGTGTAGGATGGAGGATTTGGGAGAGGTTTCCCGGAGGATGGTGGGTGGGGCTGGCCTTCCCAGGGCCAGTAGGATTTCTCTGGGTAAAGTAGAGGGGATGGGTCAGGAGCAGGGAAGGGCTTGAGCACAAGGTGGGGGAGAGGGAACTATATGTGAGTGGAAAAGAAAGTAGAGTATGTTTCATTCTCACCTTCCTTTTCACTGTCCTCACTCACAGCTTGATTTCCAGGGACTCTTAAGTGTCTATGAGATGCTACACTCTGTGGGGATGTCAGACAAATGTTTGCTTTCTGATGAGCCTGTGGGAGAGGAGGTGGTGAAGAAGTCATGACCCCAAGGATTTTCTGTACCCATCTGAGAGGCTGCTTCACAGTGGTTTTCAACCATTCCCATCCTTGTAGAAGAAATTCATATGCTAGACTTGGGGGCTGTGGACAAGAAGGGGTTAAACTACACCCTCCATGACTGCACTAATCTCATGGGAATTTTTGGTCCTGGTTTGCTCTTTGACGCTCACAAGCAGACTTGTTGCATGTTCTAATGACAGATTATCTTCAGTCCATGCCTCCCACCCTGTGCACAGTCTCAGCTCAAGCAGACCTCCCCAGAACTGTACGCATCCTCAAGGAACCCAAAGTCATTTACATATTGATCACAGTTTGACAGCACATCTGGGAAGGGGATGGGGCACACATGTGCACTGTGACTAAGGCATGGCTGCCACTCCTCTGCTGCTGAGAGACCAGACCACACGGGTAGGCCTCAAGTTTGATGGTCGTGTACTCCCAGGGTAAAGGATACTGGGTTGTTAGCAAACCAGAGACTGCAGGACTGGAATCTGGCTTTTAGTTTTAGGTATTACCACTAACCTACAAGTGCTCACTGCACCAACCTAGCTTCTAGAATCAGGGCTGGGGCCTGCCCGTTCTCCTCCATGCTCATCCCTGCTTTCCTCTGCCCCCTCAACACACACACTCCATGCACATTCAGAAATGGGAAAGGTCAAGCCACAAACCCTCCCCTGATGGTTCTGCCCCCGCAGCTTTATTTTTAGCTCAGAAAAGACCCTTTTTCTTCTGCCTCATGGTCCTGCTGACAAATATGCCCTGAGTGGAGCAAGCTAAATAAAAGCATCATTCCCCACGTCACATTCTTTCTTATCAAAGGGGCCCTTGTAACTGCATCCTGTTTTGTCATTTTGCCTCCTCCCCTCCCCATGGCCATGCTCTGCGGGCACTTCTGCAGAGCAGGGTGCTAAGGCCAAATAATCCCCTCCCTACACTCAACACCTCCCCACATCAGTCTAAGGAGATTTAGTTTAACTCCTCAGGGGAGCCTAACGGGCAAATTTGCTCAGGAGTCACTCGGTTGATGTTAGAACGGTGCTATGTCTGGAGGTGACTTAGACTAGTAAGGGCACTGGACACCAAGGTAAGCTACTCGTTTAGTTTTTAGACCCTTTATACTGTTTTAGCCTAAGGACTTCCAGAGTAGGTTGGAACTAAACATGCTTATGAGAGCTAGGTAGCAGGCCCTGCTGTAAATTACAATTTTGGATAGCTCTGGTCCCTTTTCTGGATCTCAGTCAAATCCAGTCATTAGATCCACTAGTTCCACACCTTTTGTCTGTGACCTCCTAGTCAGTTTATTGCTCATAGGCTCAAAGGTGAGTGGAAATGAAGACATGGATATATATTCAGCATGTCTGCTTGCCTATTATTCTTTTTATAGAAAAATGGCTAAATGATCATTTAAAATTGGACACTAGAAGCTAAAGGGAAGACACCTGAGTCTTCTGTGGGTTTTGGTTTTCCACATTGTCTGTCACTATGGGGAACAGACACTCAGTTGCAAGTATCCCAAACGGTACGTTGAATGACCTCATCTACCACCAAGTGGCTCACATTTTTCTGGCAAACTGCTCCATGTCCATGATTTCATATCCTGTTCATAACGACCCTGGAAAGCAGGTGTCACTGCCCTCATTTCACAGCCGAGAAACTCTTCTGAGTTGATCCCAACCTTGATCCCAAGTCCTCCTACCAGCACTTGGAGTCCTCCCGCACAGCCACCGTAAAACAAACACCTGCCACACTGTGAACTAGAATGTCTCGTGACGATGAGTTTTTAGAGTCGGAGGCCTTGGTGTCCCCCAAACTGCAATGTGTAAAATCTTCCATGCTCTTCCAGGTAATCCCCCAACTTTCCTGGGATGTTGTCCCCCATGGTCACAGGACCCAGGATTGCAAGCAAGAAAGGCCCAGGCACACAGCTGTCTCTCCCACCACTCTGCCTTCTCTGCTCCCTTGGAAAAGAAACCTAATCTCCCCAGCCCAGTGTTTGGGCTCCTGGGAGCCTCAGCCTGGCAGGGGCCAATTGGATTATCTTTATTGGCTAAACCTCTGGGGAAGTGCACCAGATGTCCCCATTTGACCAGCCATTGCAGTTGTGTCCAGCAATGTCCAGCTGTTCCAGGCTCTGTTCTCAGAGCATCCTATTTATCTGGGATTTCTTAGTGCCATAGCCAAGCCACCACCAGAGAGAAGGATGCTCCATTCCTGACATCAGGGGGAAAGTATGAATCAGGAATCTAGGAAATGCTGCTAAGCCTTGTTTCTTCCCAACATGCACTCGCCCCTCCCTTTTCTTCCCACTGAACTAAGGAGGTATGCTTCTCTTTCCTTCCTTGAAGAATCTGAGCCAGGCATCTCTCCTTTCAGAAAAGATTTTCCAATCATTTCTGAAAATCTGCTGCATTTTAAGGGCAACCTCATAAGGGGATTAGCTTTTGGGTTCAAGTTCCTTGTCTTTAGAGAATTGGGGCAACAAAACTGATTGGATACCTCAGCTCCACAGAGCTACAAGGAGAGCTTGAAGTCCAAGGAATTATTGGGGACCTTCAACCTTCGCTTCCTCTCCCTGCCCAAATGTTATTTCACATTTACTTACAAGAATTGGGATAAGATGCCACCCTAGCTTAAGTTTGATCCAGACAAGAATCAAAGTCATCTTCAATTCAGTGCCTAGTGCAGGTAGAGGTGTTGAAGAGAAATTCACACTGCTTAGGAGATCAGGGGACTGCGTTCCAGTTCTGACTGTGCCCCAGACTTGCTGTGTGAGCTGGGTGCCCACGGTGGCTGCTCATCTCACAGCAATGTCTAGGGAATGTTTGCCACCCTGTCCCAATGCTGAGGAGAGTTCCAAGCAGATCGCATATATAAACAATCTGTTCTCGCATCTCTGGGTCCAGATTAATGGATGAAGACTTGGTTACTGACCCAGACTGAACCAGTCAGAGTCCCATCCCCAGGAACTTGGGCTTGACACTAAGAGGGCTTCTGGAACTGATGAGAGATGCCGATGGCAGCCATGCTCCCCTCCCCCCCTACATGAGCTGCAGAGCAGAGACAGCTATGTGGAGAGAGAAGAATGAAGAGGCTGGAAGAGGAGAAGCTGACCCAGGTAGCAGAGAAAGACATGCAGATGACTATAGCAAGCCAGAAAATCAGCTCTCAGCATTTATGCATTTTCCCTGGGGAATTCACTTGATTCAGCTTAAACCAACAACAAAAAAAGTGATTTATAAAGGATGTTAAAATTAGTGGAGAAGTCTATAAGGAGAGACACAATATTTGTACGATCTCAAAGAAAATTCATTCAACACCAAGTGAAGAAAGCTGGCAATAACCACCGTAAGGTAGTAATAAAAGTTACCATCACTGGTGATGGGACATGTCGACAGCATGCAGCCCCAAGAGGACACACTGAGAAGGACACAGCCCCACTTCTGTGGTAACAGTCATAAGAGTCAGTCACCTTAATTCAAAAAGTCATTTGAAGAAAACATCTCAGAGACCCAAACTAAGAGACACTCTACAAAGTGTTTATACTCTTCAAAACTGTCAAGATCTGAACACAAGAAAAGACTGAGAGGGGAGGAAGCATGACAACTAAATGCAATGTGAGACCCTAGATTAGCTCTTGGAACGGAAAGAGGCCATTCCTAGGAAAAATGGTGAAATCCAAATGAAATCTGCAGTTCAGTTCATAGTATTGCACTGATGTCAGTTTCTTAGTTTTGTTCTTTGTACTGTGATTACATAAGATGTTAACATTAGGGATATTTGAGTAAAGAATATGTGTGCTTTTTCCTTATTATTTTTGCAATTCTTCTGTAAGTCTAAAATTATCTTAAACTAAAAAAAGTTTAAAAGGGGGTGGGTGTAATTTCTTATCAAGATAGAGGGACCCCTGATGGAATTGAAAGGCATGGATATATTTGAGCCTTAGGTTTATGTTACCTCCCGTGGCTTTTGTTTCTTTCAACCAAAAAAGTCGGACAAGTGCACCCTGCATAAGTCATTAAAATTCTCAACACCTCAGATGGAATCTTCCCTGAACCAACACGTAACATTGAACTTAATGGTTAGCACCTTACAGGTTATCTCCACCCTCCACTCCTGACCTGCACACACCAAGTTGCAGCCCCAGATGGGGCCAGTGCTTCTACAAGGACCTGGAAGAAAGAAATGAGACTCCCGTTTAATTGCCTGAGCAATGCAGGTGCTTTTTTCCTAGGTTAAATTATGAACTTAAAAAAAATATCATGAACTTTTACAACTAGAATGTCATCCCCTGACCATCCAACAACTCGGAAGTCATCTAGTAACTAGTAACACCTAGGAACCTCCCACCCAAAGCAGTAAATCTTTGCACATTCATGCCACGCAATACTACACACCTAGAATACAGGGGGAATTGGCACTCTAAGTCAGCCTTACCATCTCTCGGTTGGGTTTCCGCTCATTGGGAAGGCTTTCTTGTGCCCAGAGTGATGCCCAACACGCTGGATGGTCTGGGTCGGGTCTGGTTTATGCCAGTTGTACAGATGTGGTTATTACTGGTGCTTCTTTCTGTCTCAGAAGTGGCGTAGCTTAGATGCTTGCTCACCCTTTCTTATGCTAAACCAAAAAGAAAAAGATCTCTGCGTTAAATGTGAGGACTAAGATGTTATCATGCACAACAACACCCCTTTTCAAATAGTGTTTCAAATTTCTGAAAACAGCTGTCTTGCCCTTGCCCACATCAGGTAGTCACAGTTCACCCAGCTGTGTTCCATCAGCTGCAGTTTCCAGAATCCTCACTGGCCCTCACGAATCCCATGGCTGTACACTGAAGACCAAGACTAAACCAGAATGGAACGCAAAACCTGTATGGGGTTTGACTACTTTGGAGACATTGGAATTATTATATTATTCTCCCATCAGTCTCTGTAAGGTGTCATTGCCCAGCATTATTTGTAATGTAGAAACCAGAGACCAACTAAATGACCCACAATGGGGAGATAATGAAATAGTTTATAGTATAATTATACAATGGAATATTATACAGCCATTACGATCATATTGTAAATATATACTTATGATGAAGGGAAACAGCCCACGAAATCATCTTAAATTCGGAAAGCAGGTCACTTAGGAGTGAGTCGGCACAACCACCTGCAGCAACAGGGAGACTCGCACTAGCATCCGATCGAACAAGAGAAGCAGACACAGTCAAGCGTGATGCCATTTCTGTAACGTTCAAACCCAGCCAAAATCCACGTGTGGGGTTCAGAGTCAGACTCATGGTGTCCCTTTGTGGGGAGGCGTGATTGGCAAAGGGCCGAGGGGCTTTCGGGATGTTGGCCAACATTTGTTTCTCCATCTGGGTGCGGGTCACAGGATGTGCTCACAGTGTGAAAATTCAAGCCTTATACTTTTCACTTGTGCATTTTCATGTATGTATTTTATACTGCCAGAAAGTTAATACAAAAAGAAAAACACTGATATGTGAAACTCAGTATGCCAGGGGGACAGGTAAGCAATTTTGAAACTACTTCACACGTGCACTAGGGTGGAACGAGTTAGTAAGTAAGCTATAGGTAATGGGAGCCAAGTCCCTCACTGTTGGAGGAAGAAATTACAAACACGTAAGGGAGGAAAGCTGGAATGAACCCTGTAAAGGTGGATGAGAGTTGAAGGTAACCATGTGAACCCGTGTGTGTTTATACAGAGAAGTAGACACCAAAGCAATGATAGATATGTGTGCATGCACAGTTAACATGCATGCATAGATTTCTCAGGTCTGTCTGCTGAAAGGACTCGGGGGCAGTAGCACCCCAATAGCAATGAGCGTCCCCTGTGTCCAGATCTTGGGTCTGAAATATCATTCTCCAAGGAAAGAGCCCAGGGCTCCTAGGAGAAATAGCAAAAGTAGGGTGACAGGAAGGAAGCAATCTGCATTCCAGTCCTAGCAGCATGTTAAAACAGCTCTCTGCTTTGGGACAAGACATTTCAATTTCCCTACAAAAGAGTCAGGAGAATTCTGTTGGCATTGCCCACCTCGCTGAGTGGCAGTCAGGCTCAAATAGCACAGAACTTTGAAAAAGTAAAGAGAAAGGCAAGAAAGTTGAGTTGGGGTCACTGTCATGTTTAGCGGAGCCCCACTGCTGAGGACACCGCTTTAATGCCGTGAAGCGTAATCGGAGGTGGGCCAAGCCACCGTCTGTGCGTAAAGAGGACAGCGGCCTGTCCTCAGTGGGGTCTGGGTGATGTGTGTGGTTCACACTGAATGTGGGCCTCCCACCCTCCCGAGTCCCCTCCTCTGAGCTCAGCTGGTGGAATCACATTTTTTAGTTTATGGATCTTGTCCTTGGCCTGGCCAGTGACCCTCGATGATGGAAACAAATCTGAAACGTCTGTATTCAACAGGAACTCCCTTCTCCACTTAATCAGGGACTGTTAAGAAGGGAGGTGGTTAAGTGTTTGCAATAAGGCATTTTCTCACCAGGTGGCACCCAAGGCCTATGTTTGAGATACGCTTCTGGCCTCCAGCTTTTGGTGGAAACAACCTGTTCAAAACCATGTCCAAGGGAACCAGAGAAGGTACCACAGACTTTACGAGTTGTTCTTTGTGGGCCACAGGTCCATGGAGACAGAAGAAGGGCCAAGGGCCTAAAACTACATCTACCGGTGGATAGAAATGAGGCAAAAATAGGAACACGCCAGGCTGACGTGTGCTTGCCTGAGCAAAGTGGTGACCTCCGGCCGTGGAGGTCTTTTAAATGAATGGCCTCGCAGCCGGCCTGAGGCTGTACGCCTACCTGCAGACAGACGATGGAGAGGCCGACCTCTCCAGGAATCTGTCCTTGCTTCTGATCTGGAACGCATATTTTGGGGCCTATTGCAGATTTAGGGCCCCATCTTCAAGCTCTGAACTTTTTGTCATTCATGCTGCCTAGCTTAGAAGGTTTAGAAAAAATAAGGAGAATGTGGGCCCCCCGAAATCTCAAATTGTACTCACAATATTCTTTCCATCTAATAATCATAGTTGAATTTGATCGAGCACTTACTATGTGCAAAGCATTTTTCAAGAATGATCTGACTTAATCGTCACAACCACCCAGTAAGGCAGACTTCCCATCCTCACACGGTGGGGAAGCTAAGGCTCAGAGAGGTTGCATAGCAAGTAAGCAGCAGGGCCAGGACTTCTACCCAGGTCTGTTACGTTTCCAGGTTCAGACTCATACCCACCATGCTATGGAGGCTCTAGGGTGTATACTCGAGTGGGAGCTATGCTAGGGGCTAGGCGCAGAAATTGATGGGACACAATATCTGACCTTACGAAATACCAGAAGACATAGACATAACTGAAATACAAAGGGCAGGTCTAATATACGTGTGTGTAAAGCATGGCCACAGCCAGAACAAACCAATGAGGCTGGGAGGTCATCAAGGAAGGTTCTAAAACTGTGAGTGCTGAGGAAGAGCATCTCAGGCGCAGAAAAGAGACTGCGCAGAGGCACCAGTGCATAAACTCTCAGTGTCCGTAAAGGAGGGAGAGCATGGAGTACATGAAAGAGCGGGGAGGGGAGGAAACAGGAAACTCCCCTGAACACTGAAGAAGCACGAACAGCACGGCACCGGCCCCGAGGCCGGGCTTCCAACAGCAAGGACAGGGTCTGGGCTGGTGTGTGCCGGAGGCTGCTTCCCAGAGCACAGGGTGCACTTGCCTCACTTCCCGTAATGATTTGAAGAAATCTTTGCTGCCTTAGTCAAGAAAAGGGAAAGGAGAGCAGCCTCTGTTGCCATGAATCAAGAAGAAATCGGCAACTTGAAAAACACCTTAAAAACCAACTAGGAAGATCAAGTTCATCTCTTAAGGTTCCCTAAGAACCAAGGTTCAGGCTTTAAACAAAGTTTCTTCAAGTGCAGGTTGTGGTCAGAACACAGTGAACACCTGGCAGGAGCTCGCAGGAATTTGGGGGTAGGAGTTGGCACTATGATTTTTAGGGAGGCTGCAGAAGTCTCTTCCCTTTGGTCTCCTTTAGGACAAATAGCCCCATCGTAGGGGTGGGAACTAGGGCTCTCAGCTCACCTTTGCCATCACCGCCCCTGGGCTCAGGCAACCCCCATTCCACAGAATGTCATCTGGGCCGACACAGACACACCGATTGTCTTTGACCTCTCTAGGCTACTCCTGAACTTAAACAGCTTAAGAACACCAACCTGGGGCCCTCTAGTGGTCAGAGAAGCCAACTATTGCATGTGGGGGACCAGTGGGCCAAAAGGAAAAGACAGTAACAACACTCTTTTCTCTAACCTCCTTTCCCTGTGGCTCACGTACAAAATTCTTACTCCTCAGATTGGCTTCCTGGACGTGATATGAACGACCCTGAAGCAAGCAAGATGAGCCCCAGCAGCCCGACCTTTCACAGGCACCTGACCTATTCTCACTCCCACGCTCCCTCCATGGGATCTGGCGCCCTCTCCAACCAGGCTGTCACGTCAGAGTGAGCTTATCCTTCACGGCCTCCAAGGCCTTATCTTGCTTAAGAAGACAGATCTGGCATTACAAGAAATCAAAACATTCTCTGGCTAGCTCTTGCTGACCGGGGCACAATTATCTCTGACCCACTAGACATGTAAAATGACTGCTATGATTATAGAAGTAATTGCATGCCCATGATCTTAAAAATTAGTTGCATTACAGAAAGGCATGAAATGAGGAGATTTTCCCTCCCCTGGCTTCCAGAGATAACCACTTTCCCCATTACTGGGGTTCATTCTCTTATGGTTACCATTGTAGCATTAAGTAAAATGCTGGTGCCTCTACCTCTTTATTTATTCCTTGATTTAGTTAGAATTTTAAGTTTACTGTTCACTCTCACATTTGGACAGGATCTGTTCATCTCTTTCTGTGAAAGATAAGGAATTCTGTGAGTTCGCTCTTCCCTCCCGCTTTGCTCCATCCCTCCAAATTCCAATTATTGTGTTATTCTTCCAATGTCAAGATAACAACACTCACATTCCATGCAAAACATATCTTCCAAGACTTTGACAAGAGTAGGACCCTGGTTTCTCATTTTCAATGTAAGGGTAGAGCATATTAATAATAATTCTACAAAGAAAAAACCCCAAACAAGCCAATACCTCCCTTTGTTATCTCAGCACCTCCATCTCTCACCTCCATGAGCTAATAACAGCCACAACTTCTGGACCCAACTGCTAACACCACAGGAAACCGAAAGTAGGATAAACAATGTCTATGACTATTAAAGAAAGAAGATACTCCCCATGCGGTCTTCTTCAAAGAGCTTCCCTCTACAGCTTCCCTCTTCCCTGTTTGTCACCAGGCAGTGTCAGCTCACCCAACAGGCCCAACAGAAATCCGCAAATATAAAGCCAGACCAGCTTCCAGCCTGGGGTGGGCAGTAGGGATAACAGGAGCCTTTCAGTACCAATAGCTGATGATGAAGTAGGTTAGAAATTTAAGCTTTTGGGTGGCCTGGGCCTCCTCTCAGCTTCAAGAGATGGTCTGAGTCTGTAGCATCAGCAGAACCTCATAGAAAAGTCTAGAATGATAAAAGACTCCCTCTACTAATCCAATACTTCCAATTTCTTTCCAACAGGAAAGAAAGCAAAATCCATAGATGTCTGAAATAATGAGAGACTTGAAAGCCAGAAGAATATATTCTCTCAATGCCATGGCCCTGGGAGAGAAGGATGTGAGGACCGGATTCTGAAACAGGCCCTAGCGCCATTAGCAGACACAGACCAGGAGACGAGGCCTTAAGGAGCAGGATCTGAAAACCTTATGCTGAGCTATGATCCTCAAGTAAAAACAAACTACAAAGTCTCTGCCTCATTATCAAAGGTCAATAACCTCAGGAAAAAGTGAGTATAAAACCTCTACCTTCCAGCCCAGAGTACTGGCAAGGAAGTCTGTCTCTAGCTGGAGTGGTGAGTGGGAAAACGCTCCCTTGAGAAACCACAAGACTTCAAGGCAATGTTGAACGTGAGTGTGATGTCCAAAAATACCCTGTGCCCATGATGGAGGATCACATCAATATAGCAACTGGTCCTGGGCCATGATACCCACCCTGAGGCCTCTTGTGGAAGCAAAGTTCATGCTGATCAACAGGGACCCTGCAACCAAGTGGATTTCCATTTAGACAATTCTGGTAAAAATGAGCTCAGAGTAAAATACTTCAGACCATCCTGAGTAATAGCATGAGTAAAGACAAGCTTTACTAAAACATACCTAACACAATAATTTAAGAGATAGAAAAATAGATATAAGAACAAGGCACGCCCTGGCTGGTGTGGCTCAGTGGGCTGAGCCTCAGCCTGTGAACTGAAAGGTTGACAGTTCAATTCCAGGTCGGGGCACATGCCTGGGTTGCAGGTCAGATCCCTACTTGGGAGCATGAGAGAGGCAACCCATCAATGTTTCTCTATTATGTGGATGTTTCTCTCTTACATGGATGTTTCTCTCCCTCTTCCTCCCTCCCTTCCCCTCTCTCTAAAAAAATTTTTTTTAAAGTTTTTTAAAATAAAAAAGAACAAGTCACAGTGAGTGTCACCTCATTCACACCTGATTTCTTGGAGCAAGGCTGTCCCCAAACCATTCCAGGAGAAAATATCAGAAAGCCAGAAGCAACCAGACTCCACCTCGCCCAGTGCAACTGCTCATCTGATGGACGAGGCCACCAAGTCCTGGGCGCAGGTCCGGCTGTGTGTGAGGCTGTGACGGAACCTGAGCACTGCCAGGAGCAGTGCTCGGGCTCCTAAAGGCACACTCTGCCTATTGAGGTTCCTATTGGAGGTGGGGTGGTGATGAGGATGGTGGGGCAACAGTTAAAATAATAGCACCCGTTTCCATTCCCATACAAGTAGCGCAGACACTGCAGCGCTTATTTCCAGAGTCACGTGGCCTCAGCACTAAAGAGACTGGGCAGTGCAAGGGTTCTGATGGTTTGGGTGGGGCCCTCTATTTAAGGGGAAGAAATCTTGGTTCCATTGATCAGCTCATCCCTGATCTGCCTGACCCGCGCTCCCTCCCTCCCCATCTTTTGAGTTCCTGGGATGCCTAGATGCATGTCTTCCACATTAGAAAGACTGAATCTCTGCTTAAAGGAGGAAAGAGAGGGACCCTGGGGCATTTATTTCTGCTGGCACCCCATGCAGAGTATCTGATTCTGGCTGCGTTTGCTGTGGTATAACACAGTGCCATTCTCCTTGCTCATGAAACAGTCTGGAAAGTGGAAGCATATCCAGATCAGAGGTTCTGAAACTGCAGTGTGCATTGGAACCATCAGGAAGGCTCAGTGACACCTCAACAGCTGCCTCCCGCCCCTGGAGTTTCTGATTCAGCAGGTCTGAGGCAGGTCCTGAGAATACCTGTCTAACAAGTTCCCCAGTGACACCGATGCTGCTGGTCCGTGGACCACACTGTGAGAACCACTGGCTAAAGCACTCCTTCTCAAACTCTCTGGGCATAAACATCACCTGAGTATCTTGTTTCAACACAGAGTCTGATGCAGTGGGTCTGAGGTGAAGTCTGAGGTTCTACAAGGTTTAACAAGCTCCCAGGTGATGCCGGTGCCACTGCTGGCTCAGGGATCAAGTGGCAAGGCTCAAGAAGTTACTTTTCTATTAGTGTACTTCCTGTTTCCTAGACACAGCATAGGTACATATGGAAGAGAGGAAGAAACTCTATTCTTTCAGAGAAGCTGTCCAACCCACTCTCAGTCACTTATAATGATGCTGAGCCAGTCGGTGAGGCCAGCACTCAGCCCATTCCCATTAGTTCCAGTAGGCAAGGGCTTCCACAGAATGGGCTCATTGGTGCTATTGCCCCCTGGGCTGGGTGATACTGGAGGAAAGTGTAGATAGTTAGATGGAGGACTGAGACCTGGGGTAGCAGGAATGACCGAGGGAAGAGAAATCCAAGAAAGTTCAGGAATACCTTAGCATGAGCCCGGTGCAGAATGTCCTGTACTGGCACCAGCTTGCTTAGGGGGGAAAAAAAAAGAGAGAAAGAAAGAAAAAGAAAAAGAAAGCTGTTCTAAAATTGGCCTTCCTATTCTTGGGAAAGTCAGATTCTTTCCCAACAGCCACTAGGCTGAGGAAGATTGAGAGGGGGGTGGGGAGACAGATCTCTCCACGCACCATTACCTTCTATGATGGATGGCTTTTCCCTTGGGCTTCGTTTAAAGCCAGCATTCTGAGCCCTGGCTCAGGCCCAGGCCGTCTGGGAGCCCGGACAGCCACAGCTGATAGCGAGGGCACCCGGAGCCAGCACCTCGGTGAGGTTCCCAGCTCTAGCCATGGACTTCTAATTATAACAGTCTCTTGCTCTCAGGTTGTAATACACTTTTCAAAAACACTTCATTCATTCCTCTCAACAACAAAAATTTATTGGGTACATGCAGGATGTGTAACATTGCATTATGCCTTCAAGGAAGGTGCTGAGACCCAAAAAACCATATGGATCATTAGACTACAAGAAAGGCAAACGCTGCCCTGGTGTTCCGATCTCCTCATGGCATTTTTATATGTGGGAAGGCTCAAGGGAAGTGCCTTTCCTGGCCCAACGAGGAGCATCCAAGGTCACAGGACACAGTCAGCCCTGGAGCCAGGACTGCAGTTCAAGACTCATCCCATTGAAGCACAACACATTCCGTATCCCTGGCAGGTCCATGCAGGGGCCTCCTCCACCTCCTCTCAGACGCCAAAAGGAGGAAATGGGTTCAGAAGAAGTTTGAAGGTCTGAAATGAGACAAAACAAGAAACCCACCAGAAGGTCCCCAGGAAAACCGAGTAGGACTACCCCATGCAGACTGTTCTCACTGCATCGTGTGCAGAGTGGTTAGAAGTGATCCTGAGCAGGCAGAGGACTAGCAGGACGGCTCTGAGTGTCCATCAAGCTCTACGACTGCCTGTGGCCAGAACACACCAAGGTCTCCCCCTAACGGCAAGAACCATCCTCTCCTGGTAGGAGCCTATTCCAGAAGTGGCTTCTGAAATGAGAGCTGAAGTCCACCTGGACAGAGGGCCATTATTGGATCAGGATCTTGTTCAGAGACCCTGCAGTGTAGACTTAATGGCTGGATAGACCAGAAGAAGCTTACCTTCACCTCTTATGGCATCTGATCTGACCCTGGGGGGGGGTCAGAATCAGCATGTGCTTTCAGAAACTGACCTACCTGGGCTTCGACTTCTGAGAGTCTAATTATATTCGTTAAGTCTGAGTGGACCCCTTGGCACACTGGTGATTCTGACATGTAGGCAGAACTGAGGGCCGCAGGCAGGGTGACAAGTGTGCCACAGCTCTTCACAAACAGAATTCTCTTCGTCTTTGTCCTCTTACCAGCTCTTTCTCTTTTCTTTTCTTTCTTTCCTTCAGGTGTGTTTTTATCTATTGTAGAATTTTCAAATATTCAGGAAATAATGAAGGTACCCCTGCCAAAATCTAACAGATTTTTGTACCTGGCACATTTGTTCAGGATATTGTCATTAGGAAATAAAATTACAAATAGCACTAAAGCCCATCTGAACACCCCTATCTTACTCTCCGCCCTCCCTTCCAAAAGGAGATCATCCTCCTGACATCCTTCCCATGCATGGGTTCCACTTTATTACAAATTCACATGCTTGTTTGCAAAGTTTGCATGGATGATGTCCTGGGGCAGCGACTCTCAACCTTTTTCATTTCATGGCACCCACAAACTAATTACTGAAATTCTGCGCTACATCAAAAAATATATATTTTTGTTGATCTCACAAAAAAAAAACAGGTATAATTTTGATTCATTCACACTGGATGGCTATTGTTGAGTTGGCTGTTGTCATTTTTTTAAATGACAACCTAAAGGAAAAGAGGTCAGTACCCCTGACTAAATAGTCAGGTGTTGCACGTTTTAAAGAATTTTGCGGCGCAGCAGTTGAAAATTTCTATTTTAGTGCACATGTTCTTTTGCTCCTTGTGTTCTTTCACTCGCCATTATGACTTCAAGGGGTACTGACCCATATTGATCTACCCCATTTGCCTTAATTGCTATTGAGAGGCAGCCAAGCCCCTGGACCTGGATCACTGGCTGAGGTCTGGGTGAAGAATTTGCCTCGTTACCCTAGAATCTTCCTCCTGGGACTTCGATCGGGCATTTGCATCCCGTGCTGTGGACTCCCAGGTTCCAGGGCTCCCCTGGAGCTGGCCCCACACCCAGCAGTGCACACTGTTTGCTCAGTGGAGCCTGTCAGGGCAGTAGCTCACCTGGCAGCCATCACAGGAGGGTAGATCCTTTGTACAGGGCAACTGGAAAATGCTAGGCCTGAGCTCTCTGGGGTCCTCTCGTTTCCTTTCCACCACCTGAGAAAGGAAGGACCACCTTGATCAGCCAGAGCCAGGGAACTGTCAGGTCACGGCCCTTACTTCATGCAACTGTGGAATTTTCTTTCTGCCTTCATTTTCCTGAAAAGTGAGGATCAGGCACAATGGAAACAAGCACCCTGTTTACCCTAGCAATCCTTCGAGTGGACGGAGACAGGGCTAAGTAAAGGCCTGAGTTTGTAACTCACTTACAAAGCATCTTGCATCTTACAGTCACAGCATCTTGGGGGTAGACAGGACCCTAAGGTTTCTATTATAGGTGACTCAACCTCTGGGTTCCCATTCCTTTATCTCATTCCCCTCATAAAGCCACAAAAGCCCTATGGCAGGACCCTTGCCTCTTCATTCTAACTCCTCAACTTACATTTATCGAATGCTGTTCTTTCTTAAGTTTATTGAACACAAAGCACAAAATTTGGCATGAGATAAGGGGTGGAGGTGGCCGGGACTATAAATATTAATAAAAATCAAGCTCCCCCCACCCCACCTCAGGAGCCCCCACACTGGTATCCACACCTCCCTGATACAAGGTAGATTCATAGGAGGAATAACAGAGTCTCATGGGGCTGGGGTGGATACACAGGAACTTCAGAGGGATGCAATTTAGGGCACCCAGAGAACTTCCTGGATAAAGCGGGAGTAACCTGGGTGTAGCCCAGGCCTTGGTGTTTACGGAGGGGTCCTCAAAGGATGCACCCCATGCTTGGAACACAGATGAGGTCACAGGGTCTTCATTAGTGCTTTCTGGGAAGCCATGTCAGCTGTTGTTGTGAGGAAGGAAGAAGAGAAATGAAAGAGGAACCAAGCAAGGAGGTAGAAGCTGGGTGGTAAGGACCTGCTCCTCTTCGTTATGATGAGAACAAAGCCCAAGTGTAGCCCTGTGAGGAAGGCAGCCGCAGAGCGCAGAGAGACAGGACCCAGCCTGAGCCTCAGCTACTGCCAGCCGTGGGCCACAGACCAAGCCAGACCACGTGGTGGACAAGCCTGGATGGACTGTGAGGAGGGGAGGCAGTGCCACAACGTGCTGTGGAACACACCCCAGGCCCCTCTGCCTGCAGCTGTGGTAAGATCACGGGCGAAACTTGCTTCAGTGACAAGAGAAGGTGTCTTCTGCTGTTCCCCAGGAGAACCTCATAAAACTGGAAGGAGAGTTAGGAGATGCTTCAAATCTGGGTTATAATAATGACAGTCCTTTATAGTTCATCTTGCTCTTTCATCAACATGAACACATTAGGTTTAGAATATAACCTGGGGTTTAAGCCACAAGGTTACTGTCACTTTTTTATAAAAACTGTTCAGAGATGCCAAAGAGTCTACAGTCAGTTCTCTGATAAGCTAGGGATACAATTCCAGTCTTCTGATTACAAATCCTGGGGGATTGCCACTGTCTCTCTAAGATCTACTATGCAATAGATGAACACTGACAGCAATGACGTCAGAAGGAACAGGCTCAGCCCTGGCTGGTGTGGCTCAGTGGACCAAGTGCTGGCCTGAGAACCAAAGGGTCACTGGTTTGATTCTGAGTCAGGTCACATGCCTGGGTTGTGGGCCAGGTCCCCAGTATGAGAGGTAACCACACATTGATGTTTGTCTCCCTCTCTTTCTCGCTCCCTTCTCCCTCTAAAATAAATAAATAAAATCAAGAAGAAGAAGAAGAAGAAGAAGAAGAAGAAGAAGAAGAAGAAGAAGAAGAAGAAGAAGAAGAAGAAGAAATAGGCTCAGAATCCAGACACACCTTTCTCTTTAGCTTGTAAAACCGCATCTCTAGAGGCCATACAAGAAGGTGGGGGAAGAACGCAGACATTTGAGAGAGAATGCCTCCGAGCTTACAGGACAAGGCCCCCTTTAGCTGCAGTTTCACAGATAGCATAGCAGAGCCCTAAAAGAGTCACGGGGCAGTGAGTGACCCAGGTGTGCTCAGAAAGAGAGCTGGGTCTGGGTGTCTCAGAGGCAAGAAAACCCTAAATTGCCTCACTGTGTGGAATGCCCTGGGCTACCAAATCACTCGGGTTGACCTCAAAGTAAATCAAGTCGCACCCTTCCCTTACAATCTCCGGACACTTTCCTCCTCATGTACTCTCTGTCCCAACTATTGATATTGGCCAAAGTCCTGGCCAGTTGTAAGTCCCAAAATGAACCATGCACTCTGAATAATGTGTCCTTTTCAGCATTTTTGGCTAAATTAAGCCCTTTGTTTAAGTGTATCTGTTGCTATCTTAAAACATTTCTCTAAATGGGAAAATAACTTCATTTGTACTCGTAAGGTAGCCACTTTCTTGGCTTCAGGAAATGGAAAATTTGGAGCATTTGCATTTAGGCTGCTTTGAAGTTATGAACTGATCCAAAATCCCCCCTCAACTCCTCCCCCCACCCCGGCCAAATAAAAAAAGAACCCCAGGGTCTCCTGTTCATCTTCTGCCTTCGGCGCCCCCTCCAACTCCGCATTCTGCTCAGTAAGCACCTTGGGTCATCTGTGGCCCCATCTCCAAGTGCATGGGCTCACAGGAGGGGAGCTGAAAAGTCAGGTTCAGAGGGGGTCATGGGATGGCACTGGGGCTGAGGCAAGGCTGAACACCGGGTCTATCTGCTCCACTCCCCAGGTAACTGTGGCTCCTGGGGAAAGTAACATGCCTGTACCATTTAGATATTTAAGTGGGGGAGGAGGAGGTACCAGGGAAAGAGGAGGAGAGAGTGCTGATGCCTTGAATTGGAAAGGGTTCCTCTACAACCTCGTTTCCTAATCCTAGAATGAGACCCTTGGATATTATTGGGTGTGAGCTGGGGCAGGGGTGGTTGTGGAAGGGACCAGAAACCTGAACCGTAGTTCCAGGGGCAGCTGCCTAGGACTGTAAACTACAATACCAGGTACTCTTAGGGCACGATCCCCTCCATGATGCTCCCCCAGGGCAGTCACCCTAGGAAACACTGCCATCTGGTGGGAATTTTGCAACCTTCCCCCTTTTCCAGGCCTCCTGCCAAGGAATGAGCAGCATCTCAAAATGGCTGAAGGGGTCAGGCCCTAAAGGCTCCAGGGTCTTCTAGACCCTCCAGGGCTCTCTGTCCTCATGGCCCTCACCTCCCTAAGGGTGGAGAGTCCTGGGCTACTGCCTCAGGTCTGCGCTCTGAAGCCTGGGTGCTCACGTCCTCCAGCCGCTCTCATGCCACCCTTTCCCTAGTACCAGAATGTACCTACGTCTGCTTCTCCTCCAGCTGTGCCTCTGTCTGAGATGTTCCCTCTTCCCAGGACACCAGTCCAAGCAAGGACTGCCCATCCTTTAAGATCCAGCTCATTGCCCTATTGTCTTGCAGCCTCCAATCTTGGCATCCTCTTGCTTGGTTTCCCTAATTCTGACTTATCCTATAAGTCATTTTATATTCATCTATCCTCTCCACGTGCCTGGCACATTGCTCAGCAGTTAGAAGATACTCAACAGACGGCTGTTGATTGATGTCCAGCTTAAATCCTTCTAGTTCCAGTAAGTACATTTCTTGGTTTAGGAATCTGAATGTGTAACTGGCTGCATCCAGTCTTTAGAAGCCGAGGAAGAACCAGACGTACCTTTGATTCCATTTTAAGGGTGGGATGGCAAGGTGATGCAGAGGATTCTGAGTGTTTGTGAATCTGTGTGAGCTGAATGCTGAAATGTATTCATCTCTATGTGTCACTCCAGATCAATGGAAGTGGGACAGAGCGGAGGATATTCAAGTGTGATGACCCTAAAAGTTACCCAGCTCTGTGGTAGGATGCAAAGAGTTCAAATCCTAAATCTGTGTTCTGACTCTGTTTACTGAACACCTACTAAAATGTGATTAATAATTCAAAATACTCTGGTCCAGCAGAAATGTCTTGAGGCCAATGCCTATCTCCAGTCACACAGTGAATTCAGTTAAGTGCTCGTGGGGGAAAAAATGCATGAGATAACGTGAAAATGGTGGGTAAACTGGGAAACACAACACAGATTCTCACTGGTAACATTTGGAGTAGAATCTGCAGTGGGAGTGGTTTGGGGCCCCCAGCACCCTCTCCCCCCTTTCTTTCCTTTATAACAAGTGTTCCTGTGCTCTTGTGATCTCTCTCTCTCTCTCTCTCTCTCTCTGTCTCCCTCTCTCTCTCCACCTCTCTCTGCCCACCACCACCCCCATCCCCCCACCCTCACCCCCACAGACATCTATCTAGATGATAAACCCTGTCAAGCATGGGTACTTCTGACAGCAGAGCCCAAGGGTACCCTAGCTCCATTTTTCCAGGCTCAATTCCTGCATGTTTGTGTGCCAGGAAGCAGAGCACAGCAGATCCAGCCCCTCCAACAGTAAAAGGCACGATGGCCGCTCCTCGGTGTTTCCTCTGTAAGTAGGTCGCTGCTGCCAGAACCTCTCAAGGCCCTGCTTTTGATGCTTCCTTGGGCCAACCTCACATGACCTACTCCAGCGCTGTCTCTCTCTGCTCCAGTGAGCAGCCCAGGGCAACTCAGAGCAGGCTGGCTTGCAAGGCGAGGCGAGGCGAGTCTGCTGTGGGGCTGGGAGCAGACAGAGGCGGCAGAGAGATGAGTGAACGCGCCTGAGAGCTGAGTCCTAAAGACGGAGGTAGGAGACCTGGGTCCAGCCCAGAACCAGCCCCTCTTTACTTCTCTGGTCTTCAACTTCCTCATCTGTAAAAGGAGAGGCTTGGGTTTGAAGATTTCTAAACCCTTGTATTAGGAGAGATTAAGCAAGCACAGGCAGGCTGATGTACTTCTCCTGCAGCCACCCTTACTTTTCAGGAGGGACAGGAAGGATCACAGCCTAAGCTTCCACAAATGGCCCCCTGTCTGTGGAGCACTGGCTGTGTTGGGCACTCCAGTGGCTGATTCGTGTACATTTAGTGGAAGCTTCTACTAAGCATATTAGGCACATATTTATTCTCACCCCCATTTACAATTAAAGGGACTGAGACTCTGTTAGTTAAAGTAGCCTAGTCAGAAGGACGGAGAATTATTTTTAAATGTAAGACATCCTGACTCCAAAGAACCTGTTGACAGCAGGCTGACAGGTCACAGGGCATGCCCTGTAACAAGGGGATAGTACCTGCGTTAGTCAGGAATCCCCAGAGAAACCAACCAACAGGATATATAGAGATATACAGATAAGGAGATTTATTGTAGGCACTGGCTCGCACAGTTATGGAGGCTGAAAAGTTCCACAACCTGCCATCTGTAAGCTGGAAGTCCAGGCAATCCTGTGCTGGGATTCAGTCCGAGTCCCAAGGCCTGAGAATCGGAGCGCTGATGGTGTAAGTCCTAGTCTTAGTCCAAAAGCCTGAAGGCCAAGAGCAACAGTGTCTGAAGGCAGGAGAGGATGGATGTTTCAGGTCAAGCAGAGAGAGCAAATTCGCCCCTCCCCCACCTCTCTGTTCCATTCAGGCCCTCAGTGGACTGGACGATGCCCACCCACCTGCACTGGGGAAGGCAGTTGTCTTTACTCAGTCTACTGGTTCAAATGCTTATCTCCTCCAGAGATGCCCTCACACACCCAAAAATAATGTTTTACCAGCTATCTGGGAATCCCTTAGCTCAATCAAGGTGACACATAAAATAAACACCCCATTACCCTGCAGACACGGTGGCACGTTCAGTTTATCACTAAAATAAACACCATGATTACACTGCTTATCCACCCAGTTTTTAGTCATTTCATTTACGCATGTATTGCTTCATCTGCTATTCACAAGAACTCCATGGGGATGTAGGCTAACCCCCCTACTGAAAAAGGAGAAGAAACGAGGCTGCAGAAAGTTGACTTGCTGACAGTCATCCAGTGGTAAATGCGAGAGCCGGGAGTGTGCCCTGGTTGTCTGCCTTCACTCAGGCTTCCTGTTGCTAGACCACTCAGTGCCATTTGCCCTTTCGGTCCTCAGTTTCCCAGTTCACAGCAGGAATCGCTGAGCGTAAGGACTCTGCCTCTTGCTCACTCCAGGATAAAGGAGGTGCACCAGCAAAGAAGTCAGCCTCTCCCCGGGCCGCAGTCCTTCCGGCTTATTCATCTTCACTCCCCGTGTTAAGCTGGGCCAAGTCAGGCTCCTTCCCCAGGCTGACCACTGCCCTGCCCAACTTACCCCTAACTCCTGTCTCCAGCCTACTCATCTGAGTCCTCAGGTTTGAGATCAGTCTCTGCTCAAGGTCAAAATCAGGGGAACCACAGCTCCTCAGTAGAGAGGGGGTGTGGACCCCACAATTTGGCAGCAACATGGCTCCACCATTTACAGCCTGAGGCCCTGGAGTGACTCTCAGAAGAGGCCAAGTTGAATGGCGAGCTCCATGTCGAGGGTACTGGAGCCCGAATGCTCACTCAGTCACTCACCGCAAGCTCCTTCCCTCTCTCAGCTTCAGCCTCCTGAGGTACAGTATGGTAGTAATAACAGTGTTCAACTCAAGAGTTTATTTTGAGGATTAAATGAAATAATGTACATATATTGTTATTATTATCATTAGAACCTTATGGAGGTTGCTTATGGGTTTAATAAATAAATATATGTTAAAGTGGTGTCTGAAAAATAAGAACATTCAATAAGTGTTCATCCTTTTTTTGGCCAACATTACAATTAGTTTAGCCACATTAAGCAGAGAGGGTGCTATTCCTTTGCATTCCCAGCACCTATGTCTGGGGTATATAGCAGGAACTCTATCAATGTTTGATGAAACGGAGAAAAGAAGAGACAGTAAAAGAAAAGAGAGAAAAGGAAGGCTTGAAATTTTTTAATGTGTTTATCTGCCTGACAGATTAAAAAGCAGTCATTTGTTAAAGAGTAACATCATTACCATCTATTAGGAACATACTATATGAAAATAACTATGCATTTCACTATATAAATACAAATCCTTTGTTCCCAGATGCTCTAAGGATCTGAATTAGGAGGATCAGCTCTCCCCTCCCATAGTTCTGTTATCTGGGTTTCAAATTCAGCCCTTGGCCTGATACCTTAAGCCCTCTGTCACCTGCAGGAAGGAGGTGGCCTTCCTCTGTACAAGGCCTGCCTCCACCACTGCGCTCCCTGTGCTTCCAACAGGACACCAGAGGAAGGGAGCAAGGTGGCCAGAAAAGTCACACCAAAGGTCAGCACTCAGAAGATAAAGCCTCGGCCCTGTCTCTCACACCTGACACAATCAGCTAGGGGCCCGAGGCCCACCACTAAAATAGCCCCTTCTTGGAGACTGTCACTCCACACTTCCCTCGTCACTGCCAAGTCTTTGAGAGCTCACTGCCCAGAAACGCAGAGAGTCAAGGTAATAATTACAAAAACAATAACTAAGATTAGGACAATGCTTGAGAACTTATGAAGACTTACAGAGACACCTTCATTTGGTCCTCGCCGCATCTCCCTGAGACAGGTACAGCAGGAAATAAGAGGGTTCCTTCAACCTCCCCTTGGGGCCAGCGGACTGAAACAAAGAGATTTAACAATCTGCTGCAGTGACAAAGGTGGGACCTAGGCCCAGACTTTTTTCCTTTAAATTTAAAGTCATATGATTTCCATCACAGCATTAAGGATACATTGACTTTCCATAGTATGTTTTCTTTGAAAGACCTCAGAGATTTAAATTCTTAATTTTTTTTTTTTTTTTGCCTTCATAATGCCTCTGGCTGTTGGAGAAAGCCACCTCTCCATACTGTACAGGCAAAGACTAAGGCAAGAAGTACAGTCTGACTGATTGAAAACACACACACATATACAAAAGTCATAAAAAAGGATGTGGTTTTTACTCGCTGTGCCCCCCTTCCAACCATCGCAGTTCTTCTCTTAAATGGGGTCTAGGGTGGGGTTTTCAGGGCACTGTACACATGTCCTGTTTTCTCACCACATACTTAGGGTTCTGAGTACCTAAAATCCAGCTTCCATGGGCAATCGGTTGCCCAAACCTCCAGGGAAGTGGAGGGAAGAAAAAGATTTCCTCAATCCTCTTAAGGCCCTTGGCTGGGTCTGAATAATACTGTATTTTGCCATGTACAACATGTACTCTTTTGCCCAAATTTTTGAGGGAAAAATAAGGATGCACATTGCACATGGGTATGATTTCATACCATGGATATAGTAACAGGTATAATAATCCTGCGTATAATGTTCACAAGGACATGGATGCACATTACATGCAGCAAAACATGGTGACTGACAAATGCAGATTAACAGGGAAAAAGCATGCATGTTTTATTAAAGTTTTACACATAAGTGGGAGGTTTCACAATGGAATAAAGACTCAAAGAAGTGACCAGAGCAGGAAGGTTTTATGCCTTTTAGACAAAGAAATAATACATTTGTGAAGAATTGACAAGACAAAGAATTTTGGGGATGGTAGTAAATGGTGAAAAAGTAATGGGGAAGATAAAGGTTTGTTTGTACAGTTTTCTCGGCCCCAAATTCCTGTCTCTGGGGATAAAAATGTCTTCATTCCCCCAGTACAGAGCCCCTCCCACCTGAGGACTTTGTGACCTGTCTTAGGGAAGAAGGACAAGGGAGGGAGAGGGCAGAGTGACCTGCCCATTTCTGCTCTTTTCTCAATTCCCTTCAGCTTAAGATAGTCAATATGTCAAGGTGCTGTATTTTGGGGTGGGGTGTCCTGAACTTTGTCAGAAGTAAATCAAGAACCACACATTTGAAAGACTCAGTCCTCTCAGTCATTCTTCAAACAGGCACTTGTCAAAGAACGAATAACCACAGAATGGCTTGAAGAAAACAGACAAGGATGGACTTCAGATACCGGTCAGCAATTTCCTCTTTATTAGAAATCTCCATCAACGCCTCAGCTACTATAATCCCTCCAACAGTTACTGCTGCTGCCCTCTGCGTAACTCATGGCAGGGACTTCACAAAGCGTTTTGGTTGTGTTATCATCTCATTGATCCTCACAACAACCTCACCAATTAGGTCTTTTTATCATCCTCTTACAGATGAGGGAACAGAAGCTGAGAGAGTTTACTTGGACTGCCTAGGCTCACACATCTCAGAAGTAAGGAGCTGAGTGTGGGAGGGCAGGTGGTGAGGGTGGTGGGGGCAGGGGGCGGCTATTCAAAGCCAGATCCATGTGACTGCAGGGTTTGAACCCCTAGCTGACCCAGCAACATTTCTGGGACTATATTTCCATTTGATTATGCCAACTTTAATGTTTTCAGTAATTACTGATGATCTGCCTGGGTGCACAGCACTTGTTGGTGGCAACGTAAAGCACACAAAGTTTCTTAAGTTATGAAGCTGAGGCTAAGAATCTTAGGGACTTGCGGAGATAGAAATACTGAGAAAGAAGACAAACCGCTAGGACTATGGAAAGAGTGTAGCCTTTGCAGCCAGATGCGCATGGCTCATGCACTTCTTTTAAAAAAATTTTTTGATTGATTATGCTCTACAGCTGTCCCAGTTTTCCCTCTTTGCCTCCTCCACCAGTAACCCCCCTATTCCCTCTGGCAATCTCCCCTTAGCTCATGTCCATGGGTCACTCATAAGCTCTTTAACTACTCCATTTCCTACACTGTTCTTAACGCCCCCTGTCTATTCTGTACCAACAAATTGCACTTCTTAATCCCTGCATCCTTCCCCCTATTCTTCCCCTTTCCCCTCCTAACTGATAATCCTCCAAATGGTCTCCATATCCATGATTCGGTTTCTGTTCTGCTTGTTTGCTTAGTTTGCTTTTTAGATTCAATTGTTGATATGGTCTCTAGTCTGCCCATCTGTAAAATGGAACTAACAATATCTATCCTACACAGTTTCTGTGAGGACAAGATAAACTGTTTATTAAGCACTGAGCACACTAAGTGGCCCACAATAGATAATCATTCATGCTACACATTTTACTTGAAGCCTTGAGCTGATGGGCTGAACAAAAACGGTCCCTGATCTTATGGAGAAGCGGTTGTTCTTCTTATAGTAGCTACCCAAGTAACATGGCACAGCATCAGAACATATAACTACAGGATAAAAGGTTGGTCTCAAACATTGCCTAATAACTGCAACAAACAGCTTTCTCATGTAAACTCAATAGGTCAACCAGAGTCTTCACAAGTGAACTTCAGAGTATCTTAGAAAGCAGGCTGCTACGGAAGGAGTTAGACTAACAGCCTGGGCGTGGTGGTCATGCTGAGCAGACATTACAACATTTTAAAAGAGGAGAAATGCAGGTGAAATCCGTTGGATGAGCCAGCTCTATCCATAAAAATCACATCAGAGCTAGGACCACAGAATGATTCTGGCAAAGGAGTTAAGGAAAGGTGGTGTTGGAGGCAAGTGAAATGAGCCTGAATGAGAGAGCTGGATTCTGGGGCCAGGCCAGGCCCTGCACAGCTGTGCAGCTGGGGAATGCCCCTTCGCCCCTTTCTGGGTCTGCTGCCCATCTGTGGAACTGGCGGATCCCTGAGGTCTCGTCCACATTGGCCAGTCTCTGATTCTATAAATATAAAATGGGGGAATAGTCACATCAAGTTAGTTTTTTCATAGCAATGAGACTAGCTTCAATAACCAATTGGGGCAGCTAGTAAAATTAAAGACTAGAGCATACCTTGACATTATTTCAGAAGGTAGAATTTCTAAACACTGGCCATCCCAAAAGGATGCCTGCCTTAACTGATAGTGGTAGATAAAACTCTAACGTTGGGGCCGTGCTCAGTGTTCCCAAGTATTTCTGACTCTACTTTCTAGGCAGAATCTTTCTTTCAGGGCCATCTGTGAGTTGCTGCAGTCACGTGATTGGTGCCAACCAATGAGTGGGGAGTGAGAGTAACTTGAAGGATAGGTAATGTGAGTAAGAAATAAAGTTTTGTTTGATGCCCTTGGGATTGGTACGTTATTTCGGTTACTTCAGCATAATCTAACCTGTATCTTACTGGTACAGTACTCCATAGTAATGTTTTGTTGATTTAATAGCTTTGCGGAATAGAGACTGGAATCATGTATTAAAAAGCTCTTTATTTAAATATGACTGCCTCCTGCCTGATTAGACACCACAGCATTCCCACTACCAGGGACACCATTTGCTTACACTCCTGGAAAGGCCTTGCATGTGGAATACAATGCGACTAGCAACACAGCAGCTCTAGGTACATGGTAGTGTAAGGGAAATAAAATCATTCTGCTTACATTTTTACTTCATTAAATTGCAGGTTAATGGAAATAATCCTTTTCATTTGCAAAGGATTTTACAGTTGGAAAAAGGTCTTTCATTCAAAAGCATTGTGTCATGTATTAAATATTCACGACCTATAACGCCACAGGTTATGCTATAAGGCTATACTATAGCATGAGTGCCATTTTACAATCAAGGGATTTGAGAGCCATACAGTTTCAGGGACTGCACATGGTTGTCAGTTAGTAAGTGGCAAAGCTGGACTTAAACTTGTATCTCCTGATTTGCATGGGACTGATTCAACTGCACCACCTTTCCTTCAGCATCCTCACCCTGAACAGAAGTTTCTTTTTGTTTTCAGCTATGCTGATCAGTTTTCCCTTCAGTGGGGAAACACTGCGCCAATCATTCCTCATCATTATTAGTTTTTTTGCAATCTACTTGTTCAAAACGCAGTGCTGCTGGCAGAAACCGTCCACCCTGCACTCTCAGGGCAGTGAAGTCACGCTGGCAGTGGGTCTAGGAGAAAATGCCATCTGCTAGACTTGATAAACTGCCGGCTGGCTATCTGGTGAGCCCTATCACAAGATAGCCCTGGCTATCTGGTGAACTCCTGGCACCCTGCCCTGGTTGTCAGTCTTGACCCTGACCTTGCAGAGGCTGACAGCCTGCACTATGAGGAATCTCCCACTCTGGACTCGGCAGAGTATCTCACCTGTGAAGTATGGGGACAGTGAGCACCACTTAGGGTGATGTCCCCACATCACCTCCTGCTCTTCCCCCAAAGAGTTTGAAGGCTATGCCTCTCCTCTCATACTGTCATCTCTTCCTTCCCCTCCATGTTTCTCCTTTTGGTAAATCTTTGGTTTGGGTTGTTTAGTCTCCTTTCTTTAATTAGCTGTACACAAATAAGCTCTCCCCATGTTCTGGGTCACTGATACCTGAGTTTGGGCTGGGTCAGAAGGACTCAAAGACCTGGGCAGAAGGCTCCACCAGCAAGGGTCTTCAGAGGTGACAGATAGAGAAGCCCTCTTCATCCCTTCCCTAATTAAAGCACTATAGCCAGATGCCAAGCACTTCAGAAGTTACCTGTGCAGTCCCTGAGTTTCCAAAGGTCTATGAATGTAGGTGATGATGCTCACACCAATCTTTGGGTGCGATGTTGCATCTGGGGTCCCTATGCTTGTCCTCACATCACCACAGAAGGCACACCAGGCAAACACAGAAAAGGACATGTCCACCTCTCTAGGATCTGCCATCGGGACCCCAGGTCCCACTCAGTTCCCACCCTCATTTCCCCTGAAGTCACAGGCCTGACACCCATTTCTCTCCCAGCAGATCGGATGTGGTTGATTCTTCTTAAGGACTGCCTTCTGCCACAGAGGGCCCAATGCTGAGTTCACTCATTTGGGACAGAAGCTTGCAGGGTGACCTGCAGGAGGCCCAGCTGCTTCACTCCTCTCACGGGTCCAGCCTCAGGACTAGAAAAAGCAGCAGGAAAGAAAGAGAGAAGAGAAGCTGCCTAGAAGGTTGCATAACATAACACACTTTCCTACTTCTTCTCATCTCCTTCCACCCCAAGGCTCCCGAACCTGGGGTTACATCACAGGGTCCTTTGCAGTTGTGGGTACACACAGGCTTTCAGGGCCTTGTCATTAAAGGCCTTATAGTCTCAGGTCCCCACCTCGTAGCTACCTAACAAGGCAAAACCATCCCATTTTGCACCTTCATGGCACCATGGACATCTCCTTCAGTGCTTTTTGCTTTTTTAATAGCAATTTCACAGAGATTTACAGGATGATTTGGTTTATGTCCTTCTCCCTCATTAGACTAAGCTACATAAAGTCAGAGACCATACAGCTGTCCTTCACCTGGCCAATAGGCACTCAATAAATATTTGTTGAATGGATGGATTAATCTGCACTGCTGACATAGCAAGAGAGAACAAGCTTAGGCTATGGCAAGAAGGTTTAGTTCGGTGCTACTCTGGAGCTGGATTGCCTGGTTTTCACTCCTGGCTCTGCCATGTACTTCTTATGAGACCTTAGGCAATACCACTGTCCTCCTCAATTATAGTTCTACATGGCGGTGATGGTAGTGCTTACTCCACATGGCTGTGGTGAGGATTAGATAATACGTGTAACACACTTCAAACAATCTCTGGGGAACATAAATGCTCAATGAATATTAGCTAACTACAGCCTGCTTGCAGATGGTGAGTGGCTGAGACAGAAGTTTTGATTTTTGCCCTTTGCAAGATACAAGAAAAAAGCTATAATACCTTATACATATGTAAGGAGGCAGTGTTGAGAGTTAAGACCAAAAAAAATTTTCCTAACTGTAATTGTTCAACAAAGGTACTGGCTATGCCTAGAGAAGGTGTCTCCACTTGAGACAAGGTGGGCGTGGTTACAAAGTAAGCAATGAGGTTGGTGAAGGAATCAGGATGTAAACCACGGCACCTTTGGCAGTGGGTAACTGATCACAGGTATCTAGGGCCAACAAAAGATTGAGTGGGCATCACAGTGAAAGGAAAAAACCTCCGGATGCAATGTTTAGAGGCCTGATACATGTGGCAGAGCAATTCCAGAAAGGAGAGCACAGTGGTTAGACGAGCACCAACTCCAGAGCCAGAATGCCAGGCTTAAATCCCAGGGGAGCCATCGCTTGCTCTGTACCTTGGGCATTTTACTTAACCTGTCTGGGTTTCGGCTTCCTCATCTGTAAAATGGGAATGATAACAGAACACCAATTTTCCAGGGTTATCACAAGGATTAAATGTATAAGAGCACACAGTAACACGGCAAATATTAGGTCAAATTAAAATGATCCAAAAGAATCACAAGCTTTGAACACAATGCCCATCGCTAGCCTGTGGACAAATGAGTGTCTCTTTTTCCTAGAAGGGGAGATCATGCGAAAAAAAAGTCCATGTGAAATTGTAGGAAGTACATAGCAGTTTGGCTCCATAGTTAATGACCCAGAAGGGCCCAAACCAGAAGGATGGTGACAAAGAGTTTAAAGAAGGAGGTCTGATGAAAGACCTTCTGGAAGGGGTTCAGACTGTGTGGGTGCCACCACAAGGCCCCTCACATGGAGCTGATGCTTAAGCCGTCAGGTTGACCAGATGACTCTCTGTGATGTCATTCTACCTTATTTTTCATTAGCCAGGTCCTGCTGTCCCCAGAACAGTACTGCCTGTCCAGCTTCCCTTGGCTCCACGTCCTTTCTATAAAGCTACTTTCCTGCTTAAATCAGACAAGAAGCAGCTTCTATTGCTTGTAACAAAACGTTCCAACTGAAAATATAGACTCCCCAGATTTACTAAGTCAGAATTTCTGGGGAGAGGGTCCAGTCCATTCATGGGGATGTTTGGAAGCACCTGGGGTGACGCACACTGAAGTCTGAGACTGGCTGCCATTGTCGCACTCTGAGGCACCTTCCAGCTCTGATGTTCTCTGGTGTTTATCTGGTTGTATGAACTCCATGTTGCCAGCTCCACGGCTCACAGTTTTCAGAGGCTGAAGCCACATCTCTGATGTGGACAGACAGGAAAGCAGAAGGCCCAGGGCTCTCCTCCCTTCCCTTCTCCCCACGCTCACACACCACACTTACATCTGCCGTGAGTGTGACATCTGAGCCTGAGGTGCTTGTAGCAACCCACAGTCAGGGAACTGGTACCACCTCTTTGTTAGGAAAAGTAACTCCATCTTTTCCAGGAGCCCTGAATACATTACAAGAGGAAAACAGATGAAATTCTACTTGCACTTCATGGACAACTTTCCAGCAGAAATCAAGTGTGATGTTATGGAATATGGTCTCCCGTTTCAAGCAAGAAGCATCATCTTTCCCTCCTTCCTCGAATGGAACAAGGTAAATAAAATATTTCCACAATAATCAATAGCATTTTTAGCAAAAGAGCCAAAGATTTGTTCCCCCTTGTGATGGCAACACATGTGGTCAGGTTTCCCTCAGGAAAATGTGCTTGTTTGGTTCTGCTGAGGCCCAGCATGGACAGGACAGGCTGCCTGGGACATGGTGGTGGGAGTCAGGCCACAGGCCCAGCAGGGACCTGGGCAGAGCACGGAGGGATGCTAGCAGCTGTGCTGAAATGGAGATGAGCAGAGAGGAAGGGAAATCGTCTCAGGCAGAGCAGCCAGTGGGGAGGCGGGAGCATGCTCGTGCCTTTGCCATCCCGGATCCTCCCCACTGGTTCTCTGCCCTGGATTTCCCACATGTCACTGTTCTGCTGGTCTTCTGGAAATACTGTTTCATCAGGTTAATGTCCCCTCTTGAAACCCTCCACAGCTGCCCTCACCTACAGTACAGAATCCTTTTCAAACCCCTCATTCTGCTCTTCAAAACCCACCACAGCCCTGCCTTAACTGGTCAAAATTTTGGCTCCAAAGATTCCCACAACCCCCCATCAAATGCCCACAGACCTTCTGCTGAAGCCCCAGAACCTCACTCTCCTCCCGGGCACTCCTCCTGTACTTAGCTCCAGGCTTTTCTGACACAATTTCCCCTTCTTGTTCTGAGCTCTATCCTTCCCCACCCTGGCCCCTCCTTCCCAAACAGTCACCCTGCATTTGCCTTAAGGCTCGTCTTCTTTGCTCAGCCCAGACCACTCACCAACAGGGATCTTTGCTCCTCTGTGGTCGACCCTAACAGCCCTTACCAGCTGGCAGAAAGTGTAGATTCTAATCTAACTCTGCCAGGTATTAGCTGTGTGGTTTCTCCAAATTCTGACAGCTCTACAACCTGGCAAGTTTATTTCTGTGATTGGAGATAATGTATATACAATGTCTACCATGAGGCATGGCACACAGTAGGTGCTCAGTGAGTAGTAGCTAGCAGTAACAGGAGCTCCTACTACCTTAAATTCTTGAATCTCATCTTTGCCACAGTTGACGATACAATTTGACTGTTGGTGTTTTCACTGTGCTCCTTCTCCCCATGGCGCTTAGCTGCCTTCAGGGTTCTTAGAAGGGGCTCAGAACATACTTTCTGGGTTCCCTGGGTCTTTGTGCTCCAAGATCACTGGCTTTTCTCAAGCAAAATAACCAAGGTGATGAAGTCTGACACCTGTTTTGCACTCAACTGGCAAGCCAGCTTCATGGAGCCCAGAGACAAATCGAAATACCAGTGTTAGGATGAAGTCAGCGTGTGCTTTGGAGAGGAGAAGCCCTTGAGAGTTTCAGTCATGATCTGAAAGCCAGAGCTTTGCCTGCTGGGCCCGGAGAGCACCAGCCACTTGCTAAGGAAACCACTCGGTTGTCAAAACACAGGCTGGCTTCCCCTGTCAGGGGTGTCAGCGACATCTCGGAGAAGGGCAGAGCAAGCTCTTGGGAATTCAGTGCTGATAAATGATTTGTAAATGTCACGTAGGCCCGTGGGGTGAGTGCCAATGTAGCTGGAAGTCACCACTATTGCAAAGCAATGGAAACTTGTGAAACCTCCAGCTTTCTTGTATAAGCTCATGTACCATATTTTTAAATTTATGAACAGTAAAAATGACTATAAATCTACTTGCTGTTACCATACCACAATAATGAAGCCTCCCCTAAAGACAGTTTCCTTTGCTTTTTTTTTTTAATTCAAAACCCATAATCTCATTGTTTCCTTTACTCCCTCCAGGTATTCCTCCTCTCAGAGCCTGTTGATTCAAACAATCAACTAACAAGTATTTATCATGCTCCACTGTGTACCCAGAACTCTGTAGACAGCCAAGAACAACAACAGAAGAAACCGTGGCTTCTGTCCTCAGGTCAGATCTGCATCGCCCCAGACCTGTATAGCCTTCACTCAGGAGTCAGTCCATCAATGGTGTTTACCCAACACTGCTGTGTGGGTGGTGGGGACTCAGAGGCTTTGCGGGCCTGGAGAGGTCCTGGTTCTCGTGGAGTTTGCATTTCAGTAGGAGCAAGAGAAAGCAAGTAAGTAAACAGCATTTTATGTTCAGAAAATGGCAAGTGCTGTGAAGGAAATTAGGTAAGAGATCAGGAGATGGTGTTGGAGGGGCTGGAGACCACAGCAAGCTTTTCTGAAGAGGTGGCATGACTAGTCTGTCAAAAGTGCTAACATACAAGATAAGAGACTTACAAATCCCTTCCAGTAGGGAATCTGCCCATAACCTCTGGGGAAGCACAAAGGTTAAGGCAATGAACTCAGAGCCGCTGCCAGTGGGAACCTTCTGTGCCTCTTGGTCAAGGGCTGCACTTTATCTGCAGCACTAAGCACAGCGTCTGACTCACAGTAGATGCTGAATGACAGTGATGAGTCACAAAAATCACAGTTCACTACATGCCAGCAATGCACTAAGAACTTGCCATGTGCTATTTCATTTAACTCTCGAAACCACCATGTGAAGAAGGTACTATTATCCCCACATGACAGACACAAAGAGGTTTTCACAGCTCTGGAATGCAAACCCAGGCATTCTACTTGCAGACCTCCTGACCTCCAACCTCCCCCCACCCCCGCCACACTGTCGTGCATGTGGCATGAACGAATGGATAAGCAATCCTCCCACTTGGTCTTAGATCTCCTTCATTTCTAGGAGGTATGCAGAGGTAGAGGCTACCTGCTCCAGGCCTGGGGTCGTCAGAACCCGTATATCAAATTGCATGTGGAATGTGGCTACACTCAAACATTCATACCTTTTTGAACATACGACCAAAGAGCTACCTGTCTCAGACAGGAGACAGTCTGAGAGGGCTTTCATTTCTGAGATTGGGCAAATCAAATAGTAAAAGAAATGGCATTTTTTTCCCTCCTTTGTAGCTCCTCAGGTCACAAGCACATTTTTACAGTTGAGTCTTAATCACTCTAAACTCATTATAATATTGACCAATGGTGGACGCCATCCTGCTGTGGTCAGGAATGAGCCCACATCTCAGAGCTGTGTTGGAAATGAAGCTCAAGCTGAGGGGAGGGGAGAAACCAAGAACTCGGGCAGGGCTGGACAGCTGCAGGGCCCGCGGGTCCACTGCCAGGCCCAGCCCTTCCCACCTCCACCCTCTGAGAAAACGACTCCTTCGCATGGACCATCCTCCCCGTTCCCCCACCTTAAGTCTCCTCCATCCTTCCAGAGCCATCTCAAACCCTGGTCCCTACTTCTGTTTCTGTCACTTGGGCCCTGAGTTTGTGCTGCTTGTTAGACAATGGGCACATAATCTTCTTTGTCTTCTTACATATTCCAGCTCTAGCACAGCAAGGAGATACTTGTGCTCAATAAACGTTTCTGAGTTTAATTTGATGGTGGCCCCACTTTGGAGGGGCAAGGCTTGTGGTAGGCTTTGTCCTGGAACTTCACATCGGCACCATCGTTATCACCAGCATCGTCACTGACCTTCCACAATGGCTGCCTAGCGAACACTTATCTAAGTAGTTTATTTCAGAGTTGCTTCTGAAAGAATGCCTTATTTTTATTCCTATTATATAGCTGAAACAAACTTTTTATAGTACACCATTTAGAAAGATGCCCCTTGCATTTGGTCAAACAGCTAATAAATGACAAAACTAGGATTTGCACTCAAATCCACATACCTCCAAGCCTCTCACTGACCCACAACTTTTGACTGCCTGGATGCCTTCTCACGCTCTGGTCTGAGGGCTCCTCTTCCTGACCTCCCAGGCGTCTCCCACCCCTAGGCCCGCACCCCTGCCTTTCTGTCTTTGACCTCCTACACCACCCAGATGCTCTGCTGAGGCCCTAAGTTCACTACTCCCCACAATTCTTTTTTTCTTTTTATCTTCACCCAAGGACATGCTTATCGATTTTAGAGAGTGGGGAATGAAGGGAGGGCGAGAGGGAGAGAAACACTGATGTGAGAGAGAAACATCAATTGGTTGCCTCTAATATACACCCCAACCAGGGACTGAACCAGCAACCTAGGCATGTTCCCCAGCCTGGGACCGAACCCTCACCCTTGGCATGGGCCCTGGTGAGTAAACAACCCACAGCCTTTCAGTTTACAGGATGACGCTCCAACCAACTGCACCACAATGGCCAGGCCCCCACAATTCTTTAACCCGCTCGCCATCCACCATTCCACTGCCAAGCTCTGCCTCCATGTATCCTTCTGCTTAAACTCCCACTTATTTGACTGTCAGATTATAGTTAAGCTGCATTTGATTTCACTAGTTCATACCAAAGTACAAGTGACTACTAGCCTCTTAAAGGTCAGTCAATGGGAATTTGCCCTCTGATAAGAGGATATATGCCAGCTTCAAGAACTAACCTGAATGTGGTCCCAAAGGAGAGTCCCAAAATGTTTCAAGCAACAGCAGCATTTTTTAGTTACATGCATAGCCTTCTCCAAGATGGCCCCATAGCATACCTATTCATTTGTAACTGTGAAGGTCTGTACATATATATTTGCTTAAAAACAAGTCTAGTGAAATGTTTCATTAATGTACACTTCTCCTTTTAAAAAATATTTTATTTATTTATTTTTAGGGAGAGGAAGGGAGGGAAAAAGAGGGAGAGAAACATCAATGTGCAAGACATACATTGATAGATTGCCTCTTGCACACCCCCCAACTGGGCATGTGCCCTTGTAACAGGGTGCAGCCGAGAGGGGGGCCCCAAATAGGGATTTGGAATGGGGTCCAGAATCCAAGGTGTCCAGGAAATATTAGAAAGTTATATAGGATGTCCTCACCCCTACCCCCACACAGGTGTGAGTTGGGGGAAGGGACACATGGAGCAGGAACATGCAGAGCTGTTTTGTACAGCAACAGCTTTGCAGCTAACCTCTGGCATGCTCATTTAACATATCTGTAACCTTCAACTAGTTGCATAGATATGTTAAATACCTGTGGCCATGCTTTGAGCCAGGGAGAAGGGAGTGACTCCCACCCAAGATGGAACTGGGAGACAACTCCCCCTGGTTACAGTGCCTGTGTGAGAGCTTGGAGATGATTGGCTCCCTGCCATGGGACCACACCTGCCCAGACTTACCATGGCAGCCCAGTAAAGCTGGAAGGATGGGAGTGCTGGCAAGTGTAGCTGATTGTGGGAGGAGTAGGAAATGGGTCTGCAGAGGAAGACGGGTATGGGGATTTAAACCCAGATGCAACAGCCATTGAGGAGAAATGCGGGGTTTTACCAGAGAGGGGACCCCCTCAGCTTTGATGGGGGGACCCCTGTGGCTTGGCGAGAGTAAGGACCCCACGGCTTTGGGGTGCACTCTTTGGCCACATGGCTTAAGAAGTAGGAGAGACTTTGCCTGGAAGAAAAGGGGTACAAGAACTTTTGTTGGTGGGCCATGAGAAGGTATCATATGGCTTTGGATTAATTGGAGATCCTGATGGTGACACAGCTGATGGTGCCAGGAGCCTGAATCACGGACTTCTACTTTTCCTGAGATACAGTTGGTACCCCAGATTGGGGCAGAGGGAAAAGGAAGGACTGTATGTGTTTGTGGGTGTTTGTTCAGATTTTGATGAAGACATTGGGTCACTACTTTAAGTCTGTATAGCTTTAAATAAACATTTCCTTTCCTTTTTACAAATCTCTGGCACTGAGAGATATCTTTCCTCTGATGATGGACAATGTGAACCTAGCGTGGGGGTAGTTTCAGTAATAGTATATCGTACCCCCCATTGGCCCTGTTCTGTAACACCCTGACTGGGAATCGAACTGGGGACCTTTTGGTGCACAGGTCAGCACTCAATCCACTGAGCCACACCAGCCAGGGCATCATTAATGTACACTTTTCATTGTGATTCTACCATTGTTCCTTTGTTGCAGGTTAGTCCCTTCTACCTCTGAAATTCGGGGTCCACACTGTAAATCCCTTTTGTTGCCCACAAGCACCAGGGTGGTCCTGGCCCAGCATCAGAAAAAAGTGATCAGTAACTCAAAGCAGAGACTTACTCCTTAGCTTTGCCCTCTGGGCATTTTCCAGAGAAGACCCGACAAACCATGCCTCAGTAGGGGCGGCATCAGAGCAGCCCCTGCAAAGCTGCAGAACAAAGATCTGTGTGTGGCTCTGAGAAATTCCATGTTCTGCTCAGACTCAGGTCTGTCTTGGTGACTGCCAGTTGTCAACATCTGGAACCCATTCCAAGAAGCCACCCAGACAGAACTGCCTGTACCCATCATCAGGCCCAGTGCTGTGGCCCAGGGAGGATGGGGAGGGACCCTGCAGCTGGGAGGCGGTTGGGTCATTGCTGGATTATCCAATAAGAAGAGGCAACCTGAGCTGAGGGCATCAGCTCAAGAGGGGTGTCAAAATTTTTTGAAATAACTTGACACTTGTGATATATGGCAGTAAAAGCATCAAGCAAAATATTAGAACTTTGGGGGAGTTTCTTAAATTAATGTTTTGGTTAGTATTGTTTGTATTTTGAATTACATTTGGAGGAACAGCATATCCTTTTCAGTGCTTAAGACTTCTAACCCTGACCAGTGTGGCTCAGCTGTTGGGGCATCATCCTGCAAACCGAAAAGCTGCAGGTTCATGTCCTGGTCAGGGCACATGCCTGGGTTGTGAGTTCAGTCCCTGGTTGGGGCATGTGTGAAAGGCAACCAATTCATTGATGTTTCTCTGCCTCTCCTTCTCCCTCCCTTCCAATCTCTCTAAAACTAAATAAATAAAATATTTAAAATAATTTTTTTAAAAAAAGATTTCTAGATCTCTTGTCTGGGGATTGGGGAACTATATTGTATCAGGCTGCGGTCGAGGACATGAACTAAATGACACACAGGTCCCCCCAAGTCTCCTGTGTGCCTAAATCCCAGCATCCAGCACAGCACCTGGCATATGGGAGCTCAGAAGATGCGTGGCGGCCTGGTCACGCTTGTCCCCGCAGGCTCTGCTGCTGCTGGCTCCCAGGGCTCCCCCTGAAAACAACAGCAGAGAATGATGAGAAGAGAGACCATCACCACCTCCACTGCACCCCCCCCACCACCTCTTTTGGGTGACAATTCACTCTATCTTCCAAACTGAGACATTTTGGGAATGAGGGGAATGGAGTTTTAGAAACAATTCTTAAGACTTCCTTGATCAGCAACAGGTATGCCCTCGGTTGTCCCCGGCCGAGGTGAGGCATATGACTCTGTCCGTCAGCAGTATCTCTCTAGTCTGCCACCTCCGTCCCTCGGACCATTGTCCCTTCCATCCCCACCTGATGCCTCTTCCTTGGTCTCTGAGACACTCCCCCGAAACGTCACCCGGAGAGTGCCTTGCCTTTCAAATTCTAGGAGCCCCGCTCACATCAAATGCTACCATCCACTAGAACTACACACGTGGTGAGTGAAGGCAGAGCGACGGCACCGGGAAGCTGTGGAAGAAACGGCCATCATTCTTCCACAGCTTCCTAGATGCCAAGGACTGGCTGTATCAATCACTGCTCTACAATACTCAGGGGAGGGGCCCCGAGTGAGGCATTCTGTTGTATTATAAAACAGCTCGCCAAGGGCTTAACCCAGTTCCTCATGCATAGCAGGTACTTCATCAAAACATCACATATGAATATAGTGATAAAGCTAGTGCGTATGTTCAATGGCTTGAAAGGCTTAGGACATAATTCAACAGTACAGGCAAGAAGTCATAAAAGGAGTCATTTAAGTCCAGAAAGCCTTATTATTGAGCACCTGCTACATTCCAGGCCCAATTCGAGGCACTGAGATGGACAGGAAGATGACAAGCGAATTCCTGCTCTGAAGGAAGGATTTGTGTGAGTTTGAGTGGGAGAGAGGTAGGTAAACCACTGGCCACAGTGGGAGCAGAATGTGTTCAATGGTGGGAGCACCAAAGACAGGGAAATGACTTTGGACTGCAGAGACTGAGGATGGCCCCTTTGAGCAAAAGATATTTGAGCAAGAGTCAGGTATTCCAACCGCAAGGACCACTAATGGGAAGGCACGCCGATGGGTGTCGTCTAGGGCCATGACTCTGTCTAGTGTAGCTACAAAGTATAGGTGTCCTCAGGGTAGATAACGTAGAGAAAGGAAAGGCTGAAAAGGAAGATTTAGTATTGCATGATGGAGAATGTCAGAAGTCAAGAGAAAAGGACTGAAATTATTCTGTGTAGGAGGCCTGGAAAGCTCTGATGTTAGGGGTTGTCCTCTGGAGAGATCAATTTGGAAGTCATGTGCAGGGTGGACTGGAGGCAGACAGGGAAACAAGAGCAGGAAGGCCATGAGGAGGTTACTGTGCCCACCCCCCATTCCATACCTGGGGCCCTAATGATGCGGGATTTATAGGCAACTTCACTACAACCAAAGAAGAACAATAAATATTGAATAACAATAATATAACAACATACACAGCATCGAGAGAGTACAACAGAGGAACGGAAGCACAAACTACTGACCATTGTCCAAACTGGATGTTTCGTGAAAAAAACTTCCTTGCCGCTGGATGCATAGGCCACTTAAGCACAATTGGAAACACCTGCCCCAACTTCCCAGGTGCTACCCATTGGAAAAGGGCAAATGGTTGCAGTAACAGCAAGTTTTATCAGCTGCGGAGGAGAGCAAACACACGTGCAGGGGCATCTTCCGTCCCGCTCCCGTGAATTACAAAAAGGCCACACCGGAGCCACAACTTGCCTTCCAGCAGAAACTCCATTCTGTGTCCCCTCTGGTGAGATGGTCCCGCTGCCTGGAATGGCCGAATTCCTGCCCCTCGGTGCTGAGTGGCCAGGGGTGGTGCTGGCTTTGAAAATCGAGTCTGGAGCTCTCCAGGAGGTCTTGGCTTTTCTCCACCCCCAGTTCTCCCCGAGGTCTCCACCCCTCTGCTCCTGCAGGAAAACATATGCTCTCTCCTAATGCCCCCAGAGTCACCACGTTCCTGTCCCCCACTCCTTGCCTTACTGCATGCCTTCTCATGCTTCACTCACATGACGCTCTTCTCGGACCACACATCTCTCTAAAGTTGTACACCTCTCCTCCAATTACTGTTAATTTCTTTCTTTCTTGCCTCAATTTAAAAATGATCTAGTGGTCCTGGCTGATGTGGCTCAGTGGATTGAGTGCCAGCCTGTGAACTAAAGGGTTGCCAGTTCAATTCCCAGCCAGGGCACATGTCTGGGTTGTGGGCCAGGTCAGGTCCCCAGTAGGGGGTGCACGAGACCACACATTGATGTTTCTCTCACTTCTCCCTCCCTTCCCCTCTGTCTTAAATAAATAAAATCTTTAAAAAAAATTTTTTTAAACGACCTAGCAATTTGCTTAAGTGATTATTGATTCTCCCCAATGGACTAGAAAACCAATCGGGGAAGACCCCTTGCCAATTACTCCCAGTGCCCCAGTGCAATGCCTGCCTGTCAAATAAATATTTCTTGAATGAATGGAGGAATGAATAAAATTGAGTAAAATCAGATTGGAGGAGACAGATCAGGGCTTCACAAGCATGAGTGGAGACCCCACAGGCAGCCTTTCCAGGCAGATTGGATGCAGGTAAACTGATGTGGCAGGGATGGGCCTCAGGAGACAGGGTAGAAGGCAGTTTAATGAGGCCTGGGAGACTTTCACGCAGAAGGAGCAGAGTGCAACACACAGAGACATCCAGCCTGGGAGCCAGGGAAAACAATTCCAGTACTAGATTACTCTAAGTGGGGGTAGGACCTGGGATATACCACCTTTTCTCTCAGGGTCTTTGCTCATCTGTAAAAGGAGACAGACCAGATTATATTATAAGGTTCCTTCCAGCTAAAACATTGCCTGGTACAAAGTTTGACATTGAAAATAAATGCCAGTTAAGGGAACGGAATAAGTATCTTGCTCTGTCCGAAGACGTGTGGTCTGTAGTTGATTCACTGCAGGCTGGGCCACACCTCCCCCATCATGCACACTCCTGTACACGTGCACACCTTGTGCACACAGAGGCCACACCAGCCCAGGGCCCATCTCCACAACCAGCGAAGAGCCAGGCAAGAAGGGGCAGAGGAGAGCATCCTCAAGGCTCCACGTATGATCCCACGTCCAGGAGAAGAATAAGGGCCAGAAGGAGCAGGAGGCCCATCCTCTGGGCCCACTTCCACCAACAGCTAGGGGAATACCCGCTGCTCAGAGTCCTAGACAGAATTTCCGGTTTGGCATTTGCTTCCTTCTACCTAGAAATTGAGCAGCCTCTCTCATGGCCACCTAGAAAAATCTAATTTTCATGAGGAGGTAGAAGCAAGCTCTCCTTTTCCAATAAGATTGTCCCTGGTCTGGGAAATGCCAGTCAGCATGAGATCCCCTCCCCAAGCCACGGGTTGGCATTTGCAAGAAATGCCAGTTCAGTGGAGTAAAATCAAACCAGGAGGCAGGTCAGGGCTCACAGGCACAAGTGGATGCCCAGGGGCAGCCTCTGTGTGACCCATAAACTGATGTCTCAAGGCTCATTTTGACATTTTTTAATGACCGCATTTTAAATAGTTATATAAACACCTAGAATGACAGCTTCACTTTCGCCTTTTGGCCTACAAAGACTATAATATTTACTATCTGGCCTTTTTCAGAACTTTTGCCCTGAACCATCTGAGTCCCCTACCATTGGTAAGACCGGAACCCCCACTCTGGTCCCAAGGAGCGGCAGCAGCCTTTGATTCCAGACTCCATTGCCAAATGGTGGTGATGGGCAGCCCCTCTCCTCCAGCCCACTGTTTCCATTTCCCTCATCCCAAATGCCCTCCCTTCTTCCCAGCCCCCCTTCAAGGTCTCTAGAAGCTTCCTTTTCTACTTCATGCCCTCTCCCTTCCACCCCTGACCGGAGATGCTTCATTTCAGAGCCCCCTACAAGGTACTCGTCGCTACAGTGTTGCACGATTCGCTTTTTTTTTCCCTGATTGCTCCGAACTGGGACTGGGAAGCATGTGAAGGCAGGGACGACGTCCTCATTTTTGTTCCAGTACCCCCAGCACACGCAGGTCGCAGCTGAGTAGGTAGGTGTGTGCTGCTGAAGGCCAGCTCCAGAGCGGAGCAGCTGAAGACCACTGAGGGCCACACTCCACTGTGCACAGCCTGCCACTTCTGGAGGGGACTTGGAGCAAGGTGTCCCTGCACCAAGAGTGCCAAGCCTGGAAGTGATAATGTCGTTAACACTAAAATAACCCAAGCCCAACTCTAGGAGAGATTCCTCAACCCTGCGGAGGCCTCAGCTGATCTGAGAGATACAAACTCTTTTCTTAAATATTTTTACAAATATTGAGTGCATGGGTTTAAGGTCATGACTAGCTGTGCATTTGCAGTGTTTTTATTTTATTCTTTTTTTTTTTTTGCATTTCAGCAAATATTAGTAGTGAATGTATCTCTCAGATACACACAACCAATGCTGTAATTTTTTCAAGTGTGACCTCTGCAGCATCAAAGGGCTGGCACCCTGTTTCATTCCCCCTTCCCCACCCCCACCCCGGGGACTGTCACTGGCAGGGTGAAACAAGGAGGTGGGGCTTATAAGGCATGTGAAAAAAATTTTTCTGAACCTGTTACTGCTTGGTGTTCAGTGATCATAGAGGCAAAAAGTAGGCTGTGAGAAAGGGGGCAGGATGCTCTGCAGCCCTCACACCAGCGCGCGGACCCAGCACAGTCCTGCTCTCCAGGCTGCGGCTGCCGACCAGCTGGTGGATCATAAACCTGGGGGGCGTTTTCCTGCTGTGGGGACCAAGGAGCAACATCCGGATAAAAAGCTTGGCTGAGGCCACTTGATCTAATCTCCTCAGGAAGAGAAGACGGTGGGAAATCAGTGAGAGCAGAGAAGGGGAGGTCGGGAGAGGCAGGAGGGGCCCTTTACCTCCGGTGGCCTGAAAAGAGCCTTGACATTCAGGTTTCTTTTCTGCTAGGCATGCGGAGAGGGGAGCCATGAAGTCTGTGATGAAACAGGGCAGCCTTCACCAGAACCATAGCAGCAGGTGCACTGACCAGAGAGACTTAAAGGCTTGCATAGCCTCACGGGTGCCCATCCCGATGTCCCAGGGCAGACACCACATCACTGGCCATAGAGATGAGAGGCTTCAGCAGGGGAAGGGACACCCAACTCTGGGACCCCCCATCCCCTTTGTAAACCTGCTCTGCAGTGTCCCCTCCTTTTATACAAAATAGAGAGACTCTCTCATTTCTGCCATTGCATCCCGGGTGAGGATTTGTATAACCTTGCACCCATTTACTAGGCGTAAAAGATGCAGGCTGTCAGGCACCGGACACATCTAAAATGCTCTCTTAGTTGCTTAAACCTAAAGAAACTGACCTTGAGATCCAAGGTGGTAGCTTCTCTGTTGCCTTTAAGGGAGGGTTGAGCCTGCAGCCGGGCGGCCCAGTCCCAATCACGAGGTATGTGCTCAACTCCACACATTGGCTTTAAAGCCATAGAGGGCTTGGAGGTGAGGCTGTGTGGAGTTGAGCTCTGGCAAGGTTCCCTCCTTTTAGGCAGATTGTAAATGATACATAAATGAAGCATCTCTGTTCTCCTCCCTTTACGCCAGCATATAACCACACACAGCAGAGCCCTGCCTGCACAAGCCCATTTCCTCCTCAGATTCGCTGCTGAGAGCTCCTGACTGGGAAAGACTCCGGTCAGTCACAGGCACTGGCTTTATTATTGTGTCGGCATCTTATTTAAATCCACAATTCCCAGACATCAATCTGGCAGCTCTTCCCTCGCTCCCTGGAGACCTGGGTGCTGTCGTGGGGGAGGTGTGATTGTAGACCCACAGCCCACCCTGGTGAGGAGGTAAAGCAAGCAGTCTTTGGAGAATTCAGCAGAAAAAGCAACAGCAGGGATTCGGAGCACCCCCCCCACCCCCCACCCCAATAGCTCATCCCAGAGAGAAATTGCAGCCAGTGTTACACCTACTGTGATGATTTCCGGCAACCATCCAGTGGAGAGGAAGCAGAGAGATTCACTCTGAGTTCAGAGATTACTCCAGACAAGGCAGAAAACAGCCTCTAACGCAGACAAGCAGATCCTTCCCCTTGGCCTCTGGCTGCCTCTGTCCACCAAAGAGCAGTGCACGCCCTCTGCCACAGCACTGTTGGCGGGGACAGCAGGACAGGTGCTGTTCCTTCCCTCATGACTGTCACACCAGAGCCTCGTTTGGTGAAGAGGCTGCATATCTGAGACTCAGACCTGTTTCTCGGAGCTGCTGGGAGCCCCGACAAGGAAGGCTTACAACCTGCAGGCAAAGCAGAGTTCAGAAGTCCAGCCCCGGGGACCACAGTAGTGAGGGGGTGGTAGGGGCACTGAGAGGCTTCCCACCCCCTGCCTTTAGCTCCATCCCACTCCGTGCTGATGGCTGGGTCCACCACCAACTTGTCGCAGGAGTGTCTGTGTCACCCACGGAATTCTCTCCTCTGTCCACAAGTCACAGAGAGGACCCGGCAAAAAAAGGTGATGATCAAATCATTAGCATTCCAAGTTTTCTACCCCAGTCAAGGTGGCATTTGCTCTGACTCTAAAGCCAGAAACAGCAAGTGACAGACTTTTTTTTTTTTTTTAATTAAAAAAAAAAAAAAAGCATCAGATGTAGAAAAACACTTGCCTCAACCAAGTAACATTTTATTTCCTGGGATAAAAATAAAGAGAATGAATTATCAGAAGTCTTCCTCCAACATCATTAACATGCTTTTCGAAGAAAGTTATAAGAATTGTTTAAGGCGCACAGAAAATGTCAGAGCTGCCTTTCTTCCAGAACATTCCTTGCCCTAAATGCAAAGCACCAATACCACATGCCAGAAAAGAGAGAGGCTTACAGACACAGGAATCAGAGCCACTGCAACCAGAGTCTCTGGCTCTGAGTTTCACAGAAAAACATCACAGTAACTCTCTCTTCCATAAATACAACATATGTCTTGAAAATATATCCAAAATATCTTCATCTGAACTGTAGTACAAAAATCCACTCACCAGCCATAAAAATATTCCCCTATACACAAATATAATCATATGTAAAGCAAGTTTGGAACACATGGATGGGGGGGTTACAGAATCTCTTGGGATCTGGGCTATTTAAAGTCATTTTTGTTTGGGTTATTCCTCTGCTGGGTATAGGAAACTGGCTACAAATACATCCATCTCATAGCGCTCACCATTTTAACAGCTCCTGCGTCATGGAATGTGGTACTTTTTAAAAATAGGCGACCCTTGAAGTCATGGAAAGAAGAGGAAAAATGGGGGGATCCAGAGAGAGAGGGAAGGAGTGAAAGGAAGAGGGGCAGACTGAGGTTGGGGGGGGGGTGTTGAAATACTCCGTGGTATAACTTGGATATTCAGGTTCCGCAGCTTCTGCTGTCCCCACCAGGCAGCCTGGATGCCCCCTTACAAATCTGTCTCCCGGCTGGTGTCCAGGCAGAGGGCATACAGGGACCTGCGCAAGTCCACATTGCTCTTGGCCTTGAGGTTACACTTCTCTAGGGAGCAGCTGTCCCTCGGGACTCCCTCCGCATTTTCCAGGGACCCCTTGCAGAACGACCCTTTGTTCCAGCTGGCCTTCCGCTTGCCTCTGCTGTCCGGCCCTGTGCCTTGGCTCTGGCTGCCCTGCTCCTCCTTAAGGGCGGCCTGCTCCTCGTGGTCCGTCTCGCGGTGGTAGAAGTAGTTGAAGTTGGAGACAATGACGGGCACCGGCAAGGCGATAGTGAGGACCCCGGCGATGGCGCACAGCGAGCCCACGATCTTGCCCCCCACAGTGATCGGCCGCATGTCCCCGTAGCCCACCGTAGTCATGGTGACTACTGCCCACCAGAAGGCATCCGGGATGCTGGAGAAATGGGTCTCCTGGTTGTCAGCTTCTGCGAAATAGACGGCACTGGAGAAGAGGATGACGCCGATGAAAAGGAAGAAGATGAGCAGGCCCAGCTCCCTCATGGAGGCCTGCAAGGTCTTGCCCAGGATCTGCAGCCCCTTCGAGTGGCGGGAGAGCTTGAAGATGCGGAACACCCGGACCAGGCGGATCACTCGGAGGATGGCCAGGGACATGGCCTGCTGCCCATTCTGGCCGCCCCCTCCGCCACCCCCTGGCTGTTCGGCCAGCTCCGTGCCCAAGGTGATAAAGTAGGGGAAGATGGCCACCACATCGATGATATTCATGATGTTCCGAGAGAACTCTGCCTTGCTGGGGCAGGCAAAGAAGCGCACGAGCAGTTCGAAGGTGAACCAGATGACACACGTGGTCTCTACGATGAAGAAGGGGTCCGCCAGGGTCCTCGGCAGGAGAGGCGCCACCGTTGGGCCAGAGGGAGGCGCCACGGCTCCGCTGCCGTTGTAGCCCCGGGCCGGCCCAGCAGGCGCTTGGGGCACCGGGGGATGGCGCAGCAGCTCGCGCTCATCCCTGAACTCAGGCAAGGTCTCCAGGCAGAAGGTGATGATAGAGATGAGGATGACCAAGACCGAGACAATGGCGATGGCCCGTGCGGACCCCGAACTCTCTGGGTATTCAAAGATAAGCCACACCTGGCGTTGGAACTCGTTGCGGGGCAGGGGCTTCTCCTCTTCTTTAATGAAGCCCTCGTCCTCCCGGAAGCGCTGCATGGCCTCGTCCCCCAGCTGGTAGAAGCGGATCTCATCTGCGAACACGTCCAGGGAGACGTTGACCGGTCTCCGCAGCCGCCCCCCCGACTGGTAATAGTAAAGGATACCGTCGAAACTGGGTCGGTTGCGGTCGAAGAAGTACTCGTTCCTCAAGGGGTCGAAGTAGCGCAGGCGCTTGGCCGGGTCCCCCAGGAGGGTGTTGGGGAACTGCGCCAGGGTGCCCAGCTGCGTCTCGAAGCGCAGCCCGGAGATGTTGATGAGGACGCGCTGGTGGTGAAGGGCCCCGGAGCTCAGCACCGGGTCCTGCCCCATGCCCTGGGCGGGGTCGCCTTCTGCCTCCTCGTCTGCCGCTGGAAGCTGTCTAGGCTGCGGCTGCGGCTGCTCCTGGGGCAGCGGTGGCGCAGGCCGCCCTCCCGGCCCCGCGCCCCTCCGCGCGCCGCACCTCCTCGGCGCGGGTTCTTTGGGTCCATCGCTGAGCCCAGCCGTCGAGGGGCACTGGAGCTCCCCGCCTGCGGCTTGGCCACAGCCTGCCGGAGCCTCCCCGCCTCCCCTCACAGTCATGGTCCCGCCGTTCTCCATGGGCACCAGGGAGATCTCCATGGCCCCGGGGCGGGGGGCATGCTGCGCCCCTGTCGCCCCACTGCCCCGCCCCCCACTCACACGCCTCGAGCGCCTGGCGTCCGGCTCCTCTCCTGCCGTCAGCCGGGCGCTCAGTGGGGCCGGCTGGGGTTGCTGGCGCGATCCGCTCGCTGGGTCCTGACGTCAAGAGGACGCTGCCCTGCTCTCTGCCTTGCTCTCGGTTCTGGCAGCGCGTTACCAAGCAGCCGAGAGCCTCCTTCCAGAAAAGCAGCCTCCAGCCGCCCCTCTCTGGCTTGAGCCGCGTCGCTGGGCCTCCACCCTGGGCGCCCCGCGCCCCGCCCGCCCCCCGTGCTCCTCCCCGCCGCTCCTCCTCCTCCTGCCTCCCCTCTCGGTACCCGGGCAGCGGGTGTCTCTCCGAGGGCACAGCTGGGGCCCGGAGCAGGCGAGGGAGGGCTAGTGGGAGAGAGTGGGGAGGACGGAGGAACAGGTTGTACCGAGAGCGCTGAAACTCCCGGAGCAACCAGATGAGAATAGCGCCGGATTTCAGTTCACCTGGGAGCTCGCTGAGCGCGGAGCGGACTCAAGGGGAAATGAATTGTAAAGGGGTGAAGGGACGAGGCTGTGGCCGCGTGGGAGTAAGAGAGAAGAGGCAACAGTCCTTTTCACATTTCTTCCTTGGAGAAATAACGATTCTATCTTCCTTGAGAAAAAATTCAAACTGGGAGGGGCTTGGCGGGGCTACGGGCCTAGAAACATTAGATAGGTAGGTAGGTAGGTCGATCGATCGATAGACAGATAGATCTCCAGACCAATGGAATAGCATCTCTCTTCCCAAATACCTACAAACCCACCAACAGGTAACCGCCCGAAACCTTGCAGCGTCCCCGCCTGGCCCCGGGAAAGCCCCTTCCCAATGCAGACTGCGCAGCTGTCAGCCAGGCAGACCCAGCGACCCAGCGCTGCAGGAGTCTGGATATCTGCTGCCTGGTCTCATATCCTTGCAGACACACAACCCTCCCGCCCTCTGCACAAATCCGCAAAAACCTTAACGGGGAAGGGGAGGAGCGGTAAAGAGATCCTGGTGAGAGCTACTCCTGCCTTGAAGGGAGTCAGAAACTGCGGGGGCGTGCGGGGGCGGGGGTCTGTGCAGGGACAGTTGGGAAGAGAGAACCAGGGAGGCCTGGAAGCCCCAGGGCTGCAGAACTCCCAGGCGTAAAATAATAACCAGCGCTTTGCTCTTTGATGTACCAGGCCCTTTCTCAGCACTGCTGTATTCCTACAGCGACCTGTTTCATAAGTGCTATCATGTTATTACCCTCATTGTAATAACATGATAACACCCTCATTGAGGGTGTTCCTCACCCTCAAGATGATAAAAATGAGGCACCGTGACATTGACTGTCTTGCCCAAGGTCATGCAGGTAGAGGGTGGCAGAGCTGGGATTCAAACCTGAGCAAGCAGAGTTGGGGCTCTTGCTGCCTCCACTCTACTCCTCTACAGAAATAGGTAACCCTCTTTTCAGATACAAGTACTCCCTCCCAAGCCCCACCCCCAACAGGGGGCCTGAGAGCTCCAGTTCCCTCCTGCAGGAGGCAGGGGGATGGCTAAGAAAACAGCTAAGTCCTTCTGGGTGGGCACACTAGTCTGTCTGCCTGCCCCAGCTCCTGCAGGGTTTCAGGGGGCACCTACAGCCAAGGGAAATCTCTTTCAAGGCATGTGTGGCAGTTCCAGATGTTGGCTGGTTTTCAGTTACCGTAAAGTCACTGTGCTTTTTAATGTCTGTTTGACTAGTTTTGTTCCTGCATGTTGTTGGGGATTTATGTATGTGGATGTTACAGCCTCTTGTCCATGATCTACACATAGGGGATGTTTGGGAAACGTGGAGCCAGGTGCACAAGGGTCTGTTGAAATAGCGGGGTGTGGACATTCGAGCTCCTGTCAGGGTTGGAGGGGTGCATGTGCGTGCGATTTTTGAAGTGCACATAAGAGTGGATGTGAACTGGGCAGGTGTAAATGTTTTTATTGAGTGTGACTTTGAGCGTGTGGTGGGCTGTGCTTGCAGATGTGCGTGAGTGAGGGAGGGGCATGAAAGTGAAAACAGTGCCTGGAAGCATTGCTCGTCCACCACACCTCTGACCTCTGCCATTCCTGCTCCGGCTCCTCTGCGTTTTTATTTTCTCTGGCTCTGAGGTGGCCAGTCAGGATCAGGTCTGCCCCTGGGGAGCCTGGGGCCTACTGAGCTGGCAGAGGATGACCTGAGACCTGTGGCCACTGCGTCTTATAAATACAGGGACACCATATTGGGTCACATGGGCTCTCCCTGGGCTCCCTAAGGGAAAATGTCCTCTGGACCTTGTCTTCCAGGAGCTGTTGGGGAGACTGTTCCCTGAAGAATCAGTACATCATGAACAGTCCTGGGAAAGCATGGAAGTCGGGCTTCCTTTAATGGGGTATTTTCTTAAATCTGCTCTCCACACACTGGCTCACTTTCATAGATTTTTGCAAAATTACCTTCAGATGTCACGTGTGGCAGCCATGTGCATATACTATTAGGTTCTCCCTTAAAGAAAGAACTTACTTTTACCTTCAAGGAGTCTGGTTAGCTGACAGCCTCCTTCTGGCTCTGCCTTGGCTTCATGCGGAGGCCACGCTCTTCCTGGGCAGACCTCTGCCAATGACTGGGCACCTCAGGGCTACAGGGACTGGGCCCTTTCTGCCCAGTGCAGACTGCTACTGTGCGGCCTTCGCTCTGATCTCCCCACTGGGTCTGCTGGGTCTCCATAAGCAACACACTGCAGTCTGAGGCACTCCCTATCCAACCCTTCTTCCTCCCCTCTTCCCTTTCACTGGGGTCAGATCAGCACCGCGGTCCAAAGGTTTGCCCTGCTGAGTTCTGCAGGTTCTTTTCTCTTTCTTTTGTTACGTCCCAACAAACATCTTGGACATCTAACTCCATCTTTGGAAGAGGACACATCATGTGACTGAAACTGCTTTCTCCTCCACCCATCTAATCCCAGGAGATAAGCTCTTTCAAAACACTGCTTACTGTGCATGTCACCTGAGCATCTTGGTAAAAGGTGGACGCTGACCCGGGGCAGGGTTTCGACTGCACTTCCAAGGAACTCCCCAGTGTTGCTGATGCTCCCGTCTGAAGAATGCACATTGAGTAGCAGCCCCTTTCAAACCCCAAAGAATGTCTCTAAAGGAATTGTTTGCAGCACCTAGATTATGTCCCCTAGAATGCGATAGACAGAGGAGAACAAAGGGAGGGCTTCTCTCAAATCAAGACTGGTCCTAGAAGACCGCAGGAGGAACTGGGAGGTGGACAGACAGAAAGAAAGAAGAGTTGGGCTGGAAAGGAGAGGAAAGGGAGAAGAAGAGGAGGAGAAAACGTTTTAAATGCCACCTTTATGAATTCATTCAAAAATATGTATTGTGTACGTACTATGTGCAAAGCATTACAAGGCTTTGGAACTATATTGATGACCAAGACAGACAGGTTTCCTCTGTGGGGTTACATACCAGGGAAGGGAAAAGCCACTGACTGAGCATCTAATTTTACATTGGTTGTTTAATTACAATTTTAAGGGGTACCATCTAGAATATAGGATGCTGTGAGAATAGGGGAGGGCCTAACCCCGTCAAGGACCCGGGGAAGCTTTCTGAGATGATGATGAGCAAAACAGCCTATTGCAGGTGGAAGAGTATATACCAAGGCCTTAGGGAGGAAGGGACAGGGCTGGTTTGAGGAACTACAGGAAAGTTGAGGTAGTTGGCGTGGAGAGCTGGGGTAGAGTTCTGTGAGGTTGGGCTGATGAGGTGGGGGAAAGCCAGGCCAGAAAGAGCTCGCTAGGTCATGTCTCCTGATCTCCCCAGCAAGACGGTGTAATAATACCCACTCTCTTCCATCCTCAGATACTTTGCTTCTCCTCTATAAAGCAAACGTGCCAATATGGTTTTTTGTAAGTTCTCCATTATATATTTTAGCCTCTCCTCCCTCTACTCCCTCACTGGAATATCTCTATCTGTGTGTGTGTGTGTGTGTGTGTGTGTGTGTGTGTGTGTGTGTGTGTGTTTATGTATGTATGCATACATATGTATGTATCTGTCTATTGATCCCATCCACAAATGATTTACTACGCCATTTATCTATCTATCTGTAGATGATAGGTAATTAAACAGATAGATAGATAGATATAACAGAGTGAGACAGATATAGTTTAAAATCAAACACTGCACGCACTGTGCTCATCTCTGACTTGCCTGGCAACGTCAAACATGACAACAAGTCCATATTGTGAATTTCAATAGGTATGTGTTGAATGCAATTGCCCACCTCCCTTTCCCACCCCCATTGACAAGTTGCTAGGCTATAAACACAGTGTGACTATCTTTCGCAGTCTCTCTTTTGCTCATGTCCATCCTGTAGAGCGCAGAGGGAAGGGAAACTTGATTTCCAAGATTAGCTAAATACTCAAACTGACTGTAGAAGTGGGTACTGGCCAGAAAATTTTAAGATTCATTTGGATGGCCTTATAGGGTAAATGGTGAATTAAATCTGTTTTGGCCCTTTATTCAGCTTATTTATGTATTACTGCATTATCTATTGTGGCAGATCCTGGCTGGCAGGATCCGTGTATGCTGTGGCTCCTAGAGGACAAATACACATGGACAACAGAAGTCCTGTGGAGAGAAAGGGACGGCATGGCCATTCCCTGAGAGAGAGGCTGAGAGGGCCAGTCCCTCCCTGACCAGGCTCTTATTGCTTCTCTGGGTAGTTACATGGAGGGTAGTCCTCATTTACTATGTGTAGGTTCACTGCAGGGGATTACTTTTTACAGATAACAAAGGAAAGTATGTTGCTAATTACCTCAAAAAGAAGGATGTTGCAGACCAAGGGGAAAAGTGGTTGAACCCGTTACACTCCATACTGGGGAGGTTTAGCTCAGATTTTAGGAAGTTGCAGTAAGCACTTGCTGCCTCAATTCAGGGTGAGGGAGTTTTAGCAAAAGCAAGTCTCTTAGCAGTCTAGGTACAATGCAGGGCTGATTCCCCACGGGAGAACCTATCCATGGGCGTGGTCCTACGTGCCAACGTGCTCCCCACTGGTTTTCCGTGTGGTGGCTGAGCTACAATTCCACGCCATGCGAAGTGGTTCCCTACAATCTATTACTGTTCCAACTGCCTCAACTTTGTGGACTAAAAGCACTTTGTGGATGGAAATAATTTAATAGTTTGGACTGTGCAACTTTATTCCTAAATGGAGATAGTGTTTGAGACCTCAAGTTACTGAAGCTCTGTTTATTATATAAGAATAAACCAACCCCCCCCCCAAAAAAAAAACATGAAATCAGCTGAAACTTCATCTAGCTCGAGGGGAAAGCTTCTCCCATTGGGTAAAATACTAAAAGACAAGAGGAGGCAAAAACAAGATTCTGCTGGAACTGTGCCACTACTCTTCCCCATCAAACATCGATTTGGCTCCTCTGCCTCCGGGCAGGTTACGGATGTGGGAACCTCAGCACAGATGTCATGAGAGGTTCTGAGCAGTAGCCTGGACTGGCACATCCTGCTAACTGGCCCGTCCTGGGCCCAGGCCGGGGTCAGGCTACTAATGCTCCCCCCTTTCAAGGGGGAAGAGAGGCTCTGCTGAGGGACCAGGTGCTCTGGCAGGGCTCCACCAGCCAATGCCAGGCTTGGCTGAGACCTTGGGTTTCTTAAGGAAGAGAAGCTCACTCGGAGCTGTTTCCCCCAGTTCCTGTGCTATCGCTCTGGTAAAGCACTTACGTCAAATTACCTCCATTGCCCTCAATCGCCTCTCCATCAAAAAAAGGAGATTGAAGAAAACTGTCATAGCATCTCCTTACGAGGGAAGCTGTCACCCCCAGATTTAGGAGACGTTTTCTCCAGCCCCCCACAATTTCTTGGTCAGCATCTTTGTAAGGACATGTGAAGGTGGTGGGAGTCCGAGGGGAGGGCTCAGGACTTCTTAGGCTGGACCCCGGAGAGCCAAGTAGAAGGCAGTGTAGTTAAAATACACCAAAACACCTTAAAAAAAATTTGTTTTAAGGAAAACTTAATTACAAGGTGCTTAATAGGCTGGGTCTTACTGCTGAATGTTACTAAGTATGTGCTTCTATAGTGCATCACTATTAAATAAAATATCGCTAGGATATGCTGTCAGGAGATAATTGGAAATAGAGAATTGATCAGCAAAAGGGTAAAGCCCTCCCTCACCTAACCCTCTCCCCCAGGTGCGTCCCCCACGCAGGCTTGTAGTAAAAACATTTTAATGAGGGCAGCAGCTGTTCTTCCTCCCCCTGCCCTTCCCTCCCCACTTGTCCCTCAATGCAACACCTTGGAAAGGAAGCCCTGGAAATGACCTTCCTTTCCTGTTTGACGGAAGCGTCAAAGGGGGAATGAAGCAAAACACACGTACAAAACAAACGCGTTTGTGGGGTGTGGGGAGAGAGAATGCATTTACTGTGTTAAGAGATGGAAGCGGGAGAAGAGGCTGAGGGGGAGAGGAGAGGGGGAGATTGTGCTTGAATTGACCCAGATCTGAGAGAACCTCAGGCGGACTGTTAGGATTTCCTGTTTGGAGGGATTAAGATGAGCGGCCATTCACAAATCGGGGCTCACATCTGGAGCTTGGCTTTTCCCCTCCCTCCCTCCTTTTCTCCTCCCCTCCCTCAATATAATCCAGGAATAAATTCATTCCTGGATTAGTGGGTCCAGGGCATTTTTTGGAGGCCAAACATAGAAAGGAAAGTGACCTAGATATACAGGGGCCTGGCGGGCTGGGCCAGGCGAACGGGGTGTCCCTGCCCGGCCTCCCTTTCCCGCCACCTGCTGGGTTATAGACGCCTTGTGACTTTTTTTCTCAGTCTCTGTAGCTCATGTCCGCCCTTTCCTCCCTCAAAACATCTCACTATGCTACTCACTCGCCTAAGATGAAAACCTTCTAACTTTGAAACTGTGAACCAAGAGCTTCCTTCATTGTTAGGGTTGGAGATACTGGAATTATTTTTTCCTTTCTCAATGGCAGCTGCAGCTTAAGGACTTCCCAACACTCCGCTTTGGCACCTGAACCAAGGGACGCATTAACTGAATGTTTTATATTCATGGCTTTTCCAGCTAGATTACTGCCCACATTACATAAAGATATATTTATGAATTTAGGTTAGGTATCCAGATACATGAAAAAAAGTATTTTAAAAGTGCTAAGCAAATATAGGATAATTTTATGATTATCCTAGTCTGGGAGAAAAATCCGTGGTCACCACGCAACTCGTGCCAGGCAGGTGAGGTCTAAGTAACATCAGTCCCCGTCCCAGTCACAACCGCAGCTGCACTGGACACTTCAGAGCATCCAGGTCTGCAGATGGAGTCTCCTCGCTCCCAGGGGTGGCATCTCCAGAATCTAGACTTTCCAGCTTTGGCAAGGGCTCGGTGCCTCCCCCACCCAACCTACCCCAGGAGGAATGGTTGTTCTCACCATCTCTAGATCCCTTCAGGCTCCCCAGGCGGGGCCACTTTTGGTAGACAGAAGTGTCAAAAGCCAATCTCGGACACGCTGGACGGATCAGCCTTCCAGCCCTCCCTGTTCGCTGTCCTCCCTCACAGTGGTCTTACAGAGCTCGGGGAGGTGGCACCTCCTCCTTTCCTCCTCCACTCCCCTCCAAGACCTTTACTCCAGACCTTGCCCACCCTCAAGCCACACTGCTCTTACCTTTGGGTAATAGCACTTGTAGAAAGAGACTCGACCCAACCTATGTTAAGCTGCCTCAAGATGGGATGACCATGTGGTGCTTGCCCGGGAGACAGACTTGTGTTTAAGAGGAGCTGCAGTCAGGGAACTGCCACTTCCTTTTGTGCTGAGGATGCAGGGGTGCTGTCAACCCATTAGGACTGAGTTTCTTAATCCTTTCCTTTAAAAATTGAAATAAAAGTCACAAGACATAAAACCCACCATCTAAACCATTTCAGAGTGTGTAACTCAGTGGTTTTCAGTGTATTCACAGTGTCGTGCAGCCACCACCGTGGTCTGATTCTGGAACATTTCCGTCGCCCCCCACCCACGTCTGTTAGCTGCTGACCCTGATTTTCAGTCTTTTTTTTAACTCACATATGTCTTAACAGCCAAGAACTGTACTGAGTTTTGTTTCTTGTAGTTTGCTTTATGAAAAATACTACGATGATTTGTTTTATTCATTTTATCAATGCAAAATTACTTTTTCATGTTGTGTATGTGTTTTCAAACTATAGATGCCTCCCAAACTGGTCCCCTGTGGGCGTCTCTCTGAGCCGTGGCTGAGTATTGGTTCATTGGGTGAGATGATACTTGTGAGATGGGCTTATTTGGTGTGGGTGGCTTTTGTATGTCCAGCTGCTTCTTCCACGAGTAAATTTTTGTTTCTTCCACCTAGGTCAAGTTAGAGCATCTCGTTCTAGTGATCTGTGTTGCCTCAGATGAAACTCTCAACACTACAAATTTATTAATCCTACCTGCAGAGAGATAGCTTTTCAGGAATGTGAAAACTGTTAACTTAAAATTTAAATTTCAAATGAGGATGCAGATTTTCTGGCACTTAATGTTTTATCCTCTTTCCTCTGCTTTGAAGAGATTATGGGGTGTTTAGCTTTATTTAGTGACATAAAAATGATGACAGTTTCTTAGCAATTTTATCGTGGCTGAAAGTTCCAAGTCCAGGCTATGTGCGGCCAGATCTGCAAATCTGCAGGCCTCTCTGTAACAGGAATCCCCAAGGAGAGCCATCGTACACAGGAACTCTGAGGACCTACATCCACCCTCAAATGTACATGCAGAGGCTTCATGGAATGCATGCATCCACTTCAGCACAAGTTTGAGTTTGTAAGATAAAATACGTATTAGTTTATACCAATAAGTCCTAACAAGCACTACTGGTCTATAACATGCCATATTTATGAATCAGAAATTCATCTAACAAAGAAGATGGTACATACCAATGATGAATTTCACTGCTACAGAGGAGAAGTAATAAATTCATAAGGATGTTATCTGAGTGAGGACATCCACTTGCAGGTGAAAGAAGCCTAAGTCCATCTGGGCCCAGAAAAATAACGTTAGGAAAATGTATTAATTCACATAACTACAAAGTCTAGGCAAAGCATAGCTTCAGGCGGGTCCAGAGCCAGGTGTTAAACCCTGCAATTGGGAGTTTGCCCTGTTCCTTCTCTTGGCTCCACTTCCCGTTGTATGGACTTCACTTTCAGACTGCCTCCCTGAAGCTTACTGCCTCCCAGCCACACCTGGCATCGACCCTCCAACCTCCAAGTCTTACAGATGAGGAATTCTCCTTTTCCAGTATGTCCATCTGCAGTCCTGGACTGGAATTTCATTGGCCTGTCTTGGGTCATTTGCTCATTCCTGAGCCAATCGCAGAAGCCAGTGGAAGAAAACAGTCTGAGAATTACAGAGCAGGTGCAAACCCACTGATCCACATGGTTGTAAGTAGGGGGAGCACGATCCCCAAGAGCTGTCAGGATTCTATGACAGCAGAATGGAAGAGGGACGTGGGCAAGCACGAACAACAGATGTCCAAACAGAGGCTTGCCAGGACCCGAATTCTCTCCCTGACACGTCCTGGTGGGTAACCTGGAGCTCCCCTGTCCCGCAGCTGCCGGGGATGCCATTCACGCTGCATTCACATAGGGGAAATGTGCAACCCAGAGGCCTGAGCCCGGAGGGCCGGATTGATACCAGACACCAGTCCGGGAAACAATTTTCTAGGACCAGTCCTGTCCCAGTGCATTTGTTAAACAATCTACCACTACATGTCCACTTCTGTAGCTCCAGTGTCTCCACAAATCTTATGAATATGACCTTTCTAGAACCGGAGCTGACAAATGTGGCTCAATTACAGCACACCTGTGATGCAACTCCACTTCCTCCTCGTGGGCACTTGGCACCGGTGTACGAGTTCCCTCTGTTTAAGGAGAAGGGTATGAACAGGATTTCTCCGTAAGTAAGAAAATGAGATGCAAGGCTTTGCAAGGTGATCACACAAGTGATCGCAAACCCTTGAAATAATCGCTGATCTTTTTGGAAACACCGCACAACATCATGGCAAATCAGTGTGTTTTTTCTTTCTCTTACAAAAATTGCTCAAAGAAACAATTTTACTTTCCTGTTTATAAATTTTTGCATGCTTTAATGTTATTCCCCACAAGGGCTTTTGCTTCCTGAAATTTCAGAATCTGCTGTTCAGGGCTGCTGCTAAGTCATCTCACCTCTAGAAAAATTATTCAATCTGATCAATGCTGTTTTTACTTCAGGTGGACAGCAGGTGTTCAGGAAATACTGAACACACTGATTATTTACTGGAATGATTTTGTTCATGCCTTTTCTCAAAAAGGAACAGTAAGTAGTATGAAGGAAATAAAACAAGCAAATTTATATGAATACAATTTAAAAATAATAGGAAGTTTCAAGCGAGCTACTTTGGATTTCGGGGACACAGATATTGCTGAGGAGGTGGCACTGGTACCGTGAGATATCAGTGATCCAAAGGAGGGAGCTACACAAAGGTGTCACTATTGCAGGCAGGAGGGACAGCCAGTGCAAAGGCCCCCAAACAAGAATGAACCTGGATGTTTAAAGAAATGCTGATTGAAACCACAATGAGATGCCACCCACACCTGCTGGAATGGCTAGTACCAACCAGACAGGAAATAACAAGCGTTGGAGGGGATGTGGAGGAAAAGGAACCCTCCTTCACTGCTGGTGAGAATACACTGCTGGTGGCAATGTCAACCAGTACAACTACTGTGGAAAAGAGTATGGCAGTTCATTAAAAAAAAAAAAAAATTAAGAATTAGAACTACCATATGATCCAGCAATCTCTCTTCTGGACATCTACTCGAAAAATTTGAAAATATTATTTATAAAGCTATATGTACCCTTATGTTCTCTGCAGCATTAGTCACTGTGGCAAAAACATGGAAACAACCTAAGTGTCCTTCGATGATGATTGGATGCAGAAGACGTGGTACCTACATACAAGTGGGATTCTACTCAGCATAAAAGATGCTGAAATACTGGCATTTGTGACAGACAACATGGATGGACCTTCAGAGTATCAGGCTAAGTGCAATGTCAGACAGTAAAGGACAAGAACCCTATGATTTCACTGATATGTAGGATATTAAACAGCAACAAATGAACAAATAAAACAAACAAACCCATAGACACAGACAACATACTGTGGTTACCAGAGGGGAAGGGGATGGGAAGGATGAAGTAGGGGGTCAAATATATGGTGAGGAAAGGAGACTAGACTTTGGGTGGTGGACATACAATGTGATATATAAATATTGTATCATCAAACTGTATACCTACCCTGGCTGGTGTGGCTCAGTGTATAGAGCGCTGGCCTGTGAACCAAGAGGTCGCTGGTTTGATTCCCTGTCAGGGCACCTGCCTGGGTTGTGGGTTTAGTAGCTGGTTCAGGGGGGCATACAAAAGGCAACTGATTTCCCATCAATCTGCCTTCCTAGAGAAATTAAAAAGATAGATGGGATTAGATGAAAAGATCTCCTCTACATACAGTAAATGAAAAATAGTCTTCAACCTACAATCTGAGATTCAAGAATAGGAAGGACTACTATTTGAGTGTTGAAGGATACCATCTACACTATAAATTATAGAATCACTTGCTTCCCCGCACAAATGGACACATGTTTTTCCAGGTCCAGACTTTTTCTTATGGTAGGTAGACCTAAGCAATGCTTTAGCATGGTGTAAAAACTGCTCTGAAACTGAGCAAACAGTGCGAGAACTTCCCATTAGCATGTGGACAAAAAAGGGCCACAAACTAAACCTGGCAAGCTCAGAGGGGATAGTCTGAAATTAAAACTTCTTAATTAAGCCCTGGTTGGTGTAGTTCAGTGGACTAAGTGCAGTCTGCCAAACAAAGGGTTGCTGGTTCGAGTCTCAGTCAGGGCATATACCTAGGTTGCAGGTCAGGTCCCAGTTGGGGTGTGCGAGAGGCAACCACACACTGATGTTTCTCTCCCTCTCTTTCTCCCTCCTTTCCCTACTCTCTAAATAAATAAATAAAATCTTTATAAAACTGTATACCTAAAACTTATAGAATGTTATTAACCAATGTTACCCCAATAAACTTAATTTTTAAAAGAATATAAGGAAGGTTGGTATGACTGACACATGGTAGGTGTTTGAGGGAAGAATGAGAAAGATGATGCCTGAGAGCAGATGGGCACGCTACACAGGGATTCCTGCAGATGCTAATTAGTTCTTTGCCTCTTTTCTGTGAAGTGGGTTTCCTGGCCGGGGCACTGTCCTATGTACGACAAAGTAGAAGGCATTCTAAGTCCATGAATGTTAGTGTTGGCCAAAGTATGATAGGCAAAGACAGCAGATCCAAGTTCAGAATAACATCCCATTTCCATGAAAACAAATCAAACTTCCCCCCAAGGGGCAGAAGTCCAATGTAATGAGGCTGCTGGCCTTACATGTGTTTTACGTTGCGTTCCAGCAGAAGCCAACGCTGAGACAAGACCTTGTGCTCAGGAGATGACCCTGTAAGCCCCTGGCTGCTTTGTTCTAAATCTCTGTGGATTCTAGGTCCGATCCTCAAGGTACATTTGCAAAGCCCTTCCTCAACCCTTCACAGCTATTTTCAATGTTGCTCTTTCCAAGTCTCTGACATGTAGCCAGTGACTGGTTACACAGCCTGACTCAGGTCATGTTTCCTTCCAGGCAAGACACACAATAAAAGGCACTGCTTGAGATCCCGCCCGATTCCTGCTGAAACCCTGCCCTCTGCTGTCCAAGGCGGCTGCTGACAGGGGTGCCATGTACAAGAGCACACTTCCAGCTGCTGGTGCGCAGTGTTCAACATCTGTACACCAGGCTTGGCTTTTTTCACTCTCAGCTAATTGGCCAGCTCTCCACGAGGGCAAAGGGGCAGACTGGTAGGGGCAAGGTGTGGGAACAGTGTAGTTAAAAGCACTGGCTGGGAAGAAATCTGCTCACACAAACCAAATGTCTGGAAATGGTCAACTTCATGAATCGGTAGATGAGATAGCACCTTGAACCCCATGATCCCCAATATACTGGTAGCGAGTTGGGGCTGTTTCTGAACAGGAAAATAGTGATCTTCCTGATAGGTTTTGTGGCCTTGCTCCCAAATCCTGTGGGCTTCCATCGTGACTTTTCTGGACAGACTTGTCTCTGACTTCATTAAGTGCCCCAATCTGCCAGACATTCTGAGGGCTGAGGAGCAGGGCTGCTTGGGTGGCAGCCTGAGCCTCCTACAGAGACTGTTTTTGCACTGACACCTTTTCTGGTCACCTTGTCAATAAGTAAGTGCAAAACCCCTCCGTGCTACATGCTGTCCCTACCACAAGGCACTATGCATTTTTTTTTAGTTGTAGAAGCAAGATGTAGCAATTTGTCCCTAACACCGGAGGGGCTATCTCAACATGCACTAGCCCACCGTACCCCTGGGGATGTTGCTGAGCAGTCAAGTGCTTTTACTTCCATGAGATTCAGAGTTCATCCTTTGGAATGTATGTGTCTTTCCAAGGCATTAATGTAGCTGGTATTTCCTGCTCTGTATCAGCACAGCATGCTCAGGTGATATCCCCACGTACCAAATGGCTGGAGCTGGCATCTCCAGGTCAAATTTATGAAGCTATTCCTGTCCCTGCCAGGTAAAAGCAAACTGCTAGTGGGCTCTGCAAAACCAAATGGATCAAAATGCAGTGGTCAGATCAGTAGTTTCATGGCAAATGCCAGAGGCTGCACCAAGTTGCTCCGATAGACCATTTCAGGAACAGCTGCTGTAATTCAGATCGCCCCAAGGTTAGGGTGTAGTGTAGAGCCCACTGTCATCCTCCACGGCCCGTCATTTTCTCCCTGGTCAAACGGAAGTACGCTCTGCATGGGGGTATGACAGGTTACCACATTTGTATCTTCCTCCCCTCGATGGTTGCACTAACGTGTATAATTACTGCCAAGGACATACCGCTGTTACTTGTTATTCTGATGGGAACAGTGCTCCAAGTGGCCCTCCTGTCACAGGAACTCTCACTCCCCAGGGCAGGGAGCCGATGTTGAGATTGTGCAAAGGATATGCACCCTGTTCTACACCGAGGAACTGAGGAAATAAACCAGGGGGACGCGGGGAAGGGAGGGGAGTTCAGTGCCCCAGTGGGCTTACAGTGAAGTGGGGTCCGACCTCCCTCCCGTAACCTCTACTCTGACCAGGGGAACACAGGATATTTCTTTTCTAAGTACACATCACCTAAAGAAGTAGCTGGGTGGAAGGCTCACAATACACATCTCTGTTATTACAGCACAGCCCGTAAACCAAGGGTTCTGGTCCTGAGGATTAACTCAGGTCTAGGACTTGAGCTGTGATCTTCTAGCTTAATTCAAGTGCCAGTTACTAGACCTACAAAGTTGGCTTTAAAAAAAAAAACCTGGTTAAAACCTAAGGCAGCTGCCTGTTGCTTCCATGCCTGACTCTAAGATTATCTGAATGTGGTAAGATCATGCAGATCGGACATTTCCCAGTGACTACCTTCCCGCCTTCTCTCTCCCCGTGAAGAACACACCCATCTTCCTTCTAACAGGTGAAGAAATGCCTGACCCAGAAAGAACAGCAGGCTGGGAGAGAACTTCTAATTGCTCCCAAGTCTCCCTTGGCAATCTATCCTAATGGCATTGGAACGCCATGTTTTAGGCCCTGGGGGAAAAGTTACTGAAGGCGTATGTGGGCAGAGCACATGAGATCTCAGTCTAGCACTGGCCAGCTTTTAGCGTTTGGTCCTGCTCTACAGTGGTCCCTCAGCAAACTGCAGACGGCTGCCCAAAATAACACACTGGATATAGTATCTCCTGGGACGCCCAATTCAACCTGATCCAGCTAAGTAAGGGGTCCTCACGCAGCAGCGGCTGTGAGAAAACCTGTTTCCTGTGATCAGAGAGACTTTGGGAAGAACTACTATGGTGTGGTTTTCTTTAGCCTGGTAGGTCACAACCTTAGCTGCAATGGAATCATCGGGTTGGAACCCTCAGAGATGCTGGTTGAAAAGCCTGGGCCTCTAGAGCTTAAAAATTGCCCTGGGCGCAGCTCAAGTGCAACCAAGGACTTTCTAGGTCCTTCTAGATACCCCCAGACCAACAATCAGGACCCCACTCTCTCCCTCAATTTTCATTTTGAGGTAAGAAATTTGAGGTTAGCTAAGCCATGTAAGTGCCCACAGTTTCACTGAATGGGTTAAGCTGAGATTTGGGAGTCAAGGTTCATTCTCTCCTTTAGGGTATCCAGTGCCCTTGAAAGCAACTGTCTGACTCCATAATCTTTGCATTCTTTTTCTATCACCATTCTATTATTCTCTGGGGGCTGCTAACCAGTATCCAAGGACCTTATCCTAGGAGGCTCATGGGTCCTGGTGACTAAAACCAATACAACAGCTTGATAAGCTACCTGACTGCTGAAGCCATGTGCTTTCTGTCCAAAACACAGAAGGACACAGTTCTGCCCTTCATCCTACCCAGACACAGCCAGTGCCCAGGATCCCTCACGTCCCTGGAAATCTTTTGCCTACAACCCATTTTCTTAAACCAATCTGACACTGAAGTTCTGTTTGAAGCAACAACAAAAAATCAGTGACCCTAGTTGGCGTAAAGAAATAAGAACAGCCCTGTCTGGTATAGCTCAGTGGATTGAGCACGGGCCTGCGAACCAAAAGACCGTGGTTCGATTCCCAGTCAGGGCACATGCCTGGGTAGCAGGCCAGTTCCCAGCAGGGGACGCACGAGAGGCAACCACACATTGATATTTCTCTCCCTCTCTCCTTCCCTTCCCCTTAAAGATAAAATAAATAAAATCCTTAAAAAAAAAAAAAAGAAACAAGAACATATTGGGTGGATCCTGGGACGGTTCACACATCCAGACACACCGTGAAAGAACCAAAGCTCGGGAAGTAGGAAGTCTCTGAACACCTCCTCCTCAGAAAGAGCTGCCATAACGGCCATTGAGCTCTGGCCACTATTAACCTCTCTGTCTCTCCAGTCAAGTCTCCCCTTCCCTCAGGAAAATCTGCTGGGCTCAGCTCGGGTTCAGATCTTCCCCCAGTGATCAGCTGTGGCAGCAAGGCAGGGTCACGCAGCACAGGCATGACCCTGGGACAAGGGGGAACTGTAAGCCAGGCGGCCACCCCAACAGAAGTCTATTTCAGTTACCCGTGTTGGTAAGCTGCTGCTTTGCAAACATAAATGACAAAGGGCAAAAAGGCACAAAAGACACTGTTTAATCCAATAATTTTAATCAAGTTAACAGTAAGCAGTAAAAGTGAAATTACATGAAAACCCCCATATGTTACATGTTTAAACTGTTTTCCATTGCCTTCACTTGTAAGGTGTCGAAGGTGGGACCCACTCTTGAATCTTCTTCCTGGTGGTGGAATAAGGCACGTACTGCTCTGGAGTGCCACTCACGTTGAATTTGTGGTTCGCCCAGATGAATTTGCGAGCAGTAGGTGGCTTTGTTGTTGGAGGGTCATCAGTCATGCAGTGAAGCCAACGATGCCTGAAGGAGGGGAAAAAAGACGGTTGTGAGGAGGCAGAGTAGTGTGCTGGGGGCGGTGGGGCTACTCCGTTGCTTGAGCTCAAATCTTAGCTCCATCACTAACTGGCTGAACTTTTCCATGCCTTAGTTTTTTCATCTGAACATCTTACTTCCTAACGATGGTGTAAGGATTAAACAAGATTATACATAAAGTGCCTAGAAAAATTCCTGTGCATAGCAGGTACTCAATAAACATTAGCTACTGTTACCATCCTGACCGTATTTCATCAAGTCTAGGACACCAATCATTTTAAGATACACCACTGTTTTATGGACCCCTAAGAAAGAGAAATGCTGCCAACTATGTGATGACACCACTGATCAGAATATGTATCCTAATTTTAGATGTGGAAATACATTCGCGAATCAATGAACTGCAGTATTACTACGAGACGCTAGAGGCTGATTCTGGAGCTTCTGTGTGCTCGGGTTCGGGGGAGTTTGAAACCCAAGGCTGAAGGAGAGGAAGAGGGTCTCTGCATGAATCTTAAATTCAAGCTCAAGTCTGAACACAGAACATAAAATTTGTTATCTTAAAATTATTAGATCATAGCCCAAAGTTCGCAAGTGTTTCAGCCTGAGTGTTTAACCATTTCAATTCAAAGGATATTTGCTGAGAGGTGCCAAAAATCCAGCCTAAACAAGGAAGCTGGGTGCTTTCCTCCGAGTCCACAGAGGAATCTCTCTAATGACAGAGAAAGGAAGAATCAATGTCCAAGCGATAAAGCGTAAAACTGAGCAGGAAGCCAAACCGAGTTTACAGGGGAGAGGAAGCAGAAAGATGACTCATCCCAGGTCGCCCAGGCTCAGAGCTCCTAAGACAGAGTCTGCCACAGAGTCCTGTGGGAAACGGGAATGAGGATCCTGACAGCTAGAGCGCTGTTGCTCCTATGGTGGTGGGGGTGGGGTGGGGGCGGGGATTGGGGGGTTTGCCCAGCTACAGAGAAAAGGGCAAAAGGAGGAGGTTTCAGTAAAATAGCTAAGGCTAAAGCTAATAAGAAAAAGTTATGATGCTGTGTAAGTTCAAGAATATTTGCTAGCAGTAACTGATATATCTACCTGGGTAATTGACTAAAACCATTAAGAAAAGAGATAAAATATTATTACCATTGCTGTATTTGAGGCTAAAGAGAATTGTGTCGTGATCAGCTGACAGCGTGAAGAATGAGGAAGTCTGTACACACTGGGCTGCTGTCCCTGTTACATCCCCCAAAGGAAGCAGGGGTCACTCAGCCAGAGTGATCCGGGCCAATAAACCACGGCCGGTAACAGGGCTCTGAAACCCTCTGAGACGCTGCTGGTGAGACAGGCTCCCCGGGCCACTGGGAGGAGGACAGGCTGCTAAAACCAAGGCTGCCACTCATCAAGGGGCTTCGTGTAAACTCAAGGCACAGCAGAGACATTTAACTTTACCTTCCTGAGTCATCTTAAGTAACTACAGGAAATTTTATTCAAATACTTGCTGTTATGACTCCTGAAGGTTAAAATGTCATTTAAGGAACCACAGTCCAAAGATTTTTTTTTTTAATCTTATTCAGTTATTTAAGTGACAAATTGAACTCATGGAGAAATAAAAAAATGCTCAAAAAACCAGAAGATATTTTTTACCACAGTACATAAATCTGAAAATGTTTCTCTAGTCAGGCTTCTGGAAAGAGTCAGGGGATGAGTGGACCATCTATTGTCATTGTGGCTGGTGAGGGACAGTAAGAAACAAAAAATGTGACTGTCTGCTAGGCTGGCCTCACCCTCCTGTTGTAATCAGCATGAAAGAAAGGCTGCAGAAGTTGTACCTTCTAGATTTCCACACCAGAGTTTTTACAAGACAGCTGGGTCTGTTCACTGTAATTAATGAGGGACACCAGGGGACCAGCGGCACCGCCCGGAACACTGTCCTTAGGGCCACTTCAGTTTACGTCACGGGCATTTTCTCAAAGGACAAAATACCAAGTTACTTAAACTCAACGATAAAGTCAGTGAAACTACAAATGAGAAGACTGGCAGAAAGGGAAAAAGTTATAAATACCAAAGAGATAAACATTCATAATGAAACTATAACACATTTTGGGGAAAAATTCAGAACTCAAATATATATTGAAGTTGTATCAAAATAATGGGAAACAAAGACATTAAGTCACGATCACAACGCAACTCAAACGGAAACAAACCCCACGAGTGGCTGGCCCTTATTTTCATTCAGCTGCACGAGAGGAAAAGGTGTGTCGGGCAACAAGGAGAGAACACCGCGCCTCTTGTGGAAAGCGTACCGCTTCACTTAGACAGCCTCTCCGCTTGAGTGCATTCAAAGTGCGAAATGAAGGGGTTCATTTTAAAAATCGTATGCAAACGAATATAGTCTTTTCAGGTTAGTATTAACAACAAAGATTACAAAGTTTAATTTTCCCTTTCAGAAAATTCTCAGAAATTAAATGTTACCAAGTAACAGCGAATGACAACAACAAAACTATAGGCTGTTTTGAACCTTTCTTCTTTTTGGATAATATACATTACTCATTTTGGGAATCAAGAATGGTTTCTGACCATAACGTTCATGTTTCCGATGCTTCCACTTAACATCACTGAGCCCAGAAATGCCAAAGATTGTTTTAGTTTTTCAAAAAAATAAATAGGAAAGACTAAAGAAAAACTCCAGACTGTTTTTCTAAGGTAAAAATACCCCTCCTGCTGCCCTGGCTGGGTGGACAGGTTGGTTGGAGCGCTGTCCCTGTACACAAGAAGGTGGTGGGTTTCGATCACCGGCTGGGCACTGATCCATGTGTTTTTTTTCTCTCTCTCTCTCGCTCTTCCCCCCTTCCTCCCTCTCTGGAATCAAAAACATATAATTGGATGAGGATTAAAAAAAATACTCATCGCACTAAAACTATTATTACTCCATCCCACTTTAGTTTATGAAACATTCTCACACATGATCACTTAGCCACCTATTTAGTATTTCACATTTTAAAACTGACAAAACAGAATTGAAATGACTCTTACAAGGTCCCATAGCACACATTACAGAGTCGAGGCTTGAACACAGCTTCCCAAAGGCTGAAGAGAACCCTTTGATCAGTAACTTAAGTTACAATCAACAGATGAAAACCAGGTTAGAATTATGATAATATCTAGGTATCCACCAAAATCCCGAGATCCATCTAATCCCAGAATAGGACCAATAAATTTAACAAATTTACAAAAGAAAAGATAGTTCATTACAAAATACCCAACTCAAACTCTGTCAGCTCAGTAACTATTATTTTTAATTAAGTGCAATTTGAAATAAAATCCCAGTAGGGTCTGATGATTACAAAGATCAGTGGAAAGTCTGTCTAAGCAGGGGGATCCAAGATGGCAGCATGGTAAGAGGACGTACATCTCTTTGCCTCCCACACACAGGTCTTAAACCGGGACATTTTTCAATGCAGCACAGCAAACAGACACCAGAAACACAGCATATTTGAAAACAGATTATCGAAAACTACAGTGGACGTTGAAAAACCGGACGGTAAGGAGAGTACTCCGGCGGTGCGGAGACCAGGGCGGGGGCCGAGAAACCAGGCCAGGGCTGGCCGAAAGACGCAGGGGAGGGAGCTGGGACATCCGCTCCCTGGACAGCCAAGCAGGGACCCGCCACGCCAGCATAAACCTGGTCGCTTGAATTCTCACAGACAGGAGTTAAGACCTCATAGCCCCGGGAGGAACGAATGCGGGAGCTGGAGCGAGCACCTTGGTCTGCGCCCGCACGACATTGTAAA